>BQNB010118471.1:0-20986 GCA_026074375.1 Tanacetum coccineum | reverse complement strand
AACGACAAAGCAATCTCAATAAGTCCAAGGAAGTAAGATTCAAAGACCTCGCTTCGGGGGAGATTGTTAGCCTTAAAATATATTAAGTCGAACAAGGAAAGTCGGTCTTTATTTATTAGTCGTTGTAATTGGCTAGAAAGGGAGTCGGGCTCGCGATTTAATATAATATTGTATACGTTGCGGGCTAAAGCCTAAAACCCGAGCCGGCCCAACAATGCTACACCTAGGCGTCACCCTAGGTTAGCAAGAAAGTATAAATACCCCTCTTCACTCTTGGAGAGGGTGCTGGTTAGTTGGTCTCATTTGTATTTTTCAACCATATCATTTTTCTCTCTACTTTCTCTCTCTAAAATTCTTTCTTTCTTCTATCTCTTTTCTTATGGTTTCTTATCATTGATTCATACCTATTCGTGTGGAAGTGAAATGATACAGTGAGGCACCGACAATATTTTTGCATAAAAGTAGATTTATGAAAAGACAATTGCACAAATAGAAAACTTTGAATTCTTATTGATAATAAAGCTGAGTAGAAGTTGAAATAGAAGATAAAGAGTTCTTCTAGGTCTTCAAGTCTGTTAAACGCTCCTCTTAATCTGAACCCTCCATTCTTTGCAATCATTGGATGCCATCTCTCACCGTTGGATCAAAATGAGCACACGGATTGCCAGCGTGGCATTCCTTGTGTCAGAGGCCTTGTACTTCTTTTACATTGATTTTAGTGCAATATTCCCCTTTTTGGTGTGTTTCTTTGAAAGCCCGCGTGTCATTCCTTGAGTCATCTTGACCAATCAAAGCCCTTTGGTGACGTTTCGATTGCCAGCGTGTAGCATAGTACTCAAATCTTTATTCCACGTCATTAATTGAATTTTACCTTTTGTTTTTGATGCATGGTAAAACGGAGGGGATGATGAATAGTAAAAACAGATTTTCCCGCCTTATTTTCTTTTATAGAGTTGTGTTTGACCCGGGGAACGAGTATTTGACTTGGGCTTTTATAAAAAAGAAATGGGCTTAGGTAAAAGGGTTTTGGGTTATAATTAAAAAGATAACAACCGTTATCCTTTTATATTAAAAGGACTAACGGTGTTAGTCATTCAAGGACCATTTTTGTTATATGTTAAACAATAGGGGCTGTTTTGGGGATTTAAGGGTTTTGTCATTTTGTGGGTTGACCAAGGGTTGACCGAGGTTGACTTTGTTGACCTTTGCTAGAAACTTTCCGGCTCTTGTGCACTCTATCCGTTCCCGTGTTCGTGTTTGTCCGGTTTTAACCATTTTCTTATGATTTTTGCAATATCCGTACCTACACATCACAAATGACAAAACAAGCAATATACAAGCATTTTATGCATAATTTGTTCATTTTAAGACCATTTTTGGTATAGAAAGGATATGTAATTTCTCACATATCAAAATTCCCCAAACTAAGTGATTGTCGTGTCCTCACGTAATGTTATATGCTCTAAAACCAAATACCTCAAAACTTCCCCAAACTAAATCTTTGAAAAGTAGCAAATACTTTTGTGGGGAGAGTTAAGAAATCACAAGCTTTAAAACATCCCATTTTCCTATTTTTCAAAACTTTTTCCATTTTTTATTTTTATTTTTTTTATATATATATATTTTTTTAGCAACTACCTAGAATATTCCAACTTTCGTTATTTCCATAACCGTTAAGGATCATAGAACAAGATGCATTTCGATCTGAGAATGCCTTAAAAAGGATAAATTCATCATCCCCGACTTTTCACTCACTCCAAACCAAGCTTAAAACGAAATCACAGATAAATATCAGTTAAGATGCTAACACTATTCATATTTGCAACTTGTGAACTTTTCACTCCCGACAATTGTTATATCTTAGGTGAATGTGCTAATTTGAATTTCAACCATGGATCAACGTTTTGCAAAATTCTATGTTTCACGTTCCACCCGAGAATAATAAGTTTGAAGGCGAGATCATCCCATGTAGCGACTTTCGTCTCGGCACATCCCAACCTTGCGGCTAAGTGACCAGGCTTTTGACACCCCACAGAGACTAGTATCGGGACTCACGGACCTTAGGTTTCAAAAACTCTCAGGTTTCCCGTATATACATAGCTTAAACACTTAAAATAGAATAGTCAAAGTTCAAAAGCATATTTAAATTTAACAAAAAGAGATCTATTTATTAATTCCAACTTAATATATTACATTTATGCAATTGTAACCCTCGACCTTTTAGAAGGCTGCAACATCGGTTGTGAGCCGGCAAGATGCAGCAAACTTTTATCAGTCTCGGATTTTTATTCTTACTATGGGCTTTCTTTAGAAGACTACCACATCGGTTGTGAGCCGGCAAGAGGTAGTAAACTTTTATCAGCCCACAATTTTTATTATTATATATATTTTTATTTTTTTATTATTTCATTCATTTTTTTATATTACTTTATATAGAGAAGACTTCTTTTTGAAAAATTCAAGTATAAGTTTGAACTAAGACTAAAATTTTTGCTATTAACTACATAAAAATTGTTGATTTAAGTTTAATCTCCAAAAATAGCACGTATTATTAATCCGGTTAAGAGCTTATGGGAGAAAAAGCCACAAATTACATACATGAGCTCTTAAGATTTCCAAATAATCCTTGTTTAGCATCCAACTCATACTTAACTCTATCATTTTTCATTCTTCGCGAATTTCCGCGAACACTTAGCCTAAAAGTTAAGGAATAAGCTAGAGCTCAACACGCTTGATCGGGTCAAAATTTATTCTTATTCTACCCAGCATGAAAGTCAAAATTGTGACAAAATTTTTAATTTTTATGGGAAAACGGGGTATGTGAGAATAACGGCTGTAGGCATAATCAAATCGATAGATCCCCCCATACTAGAATTAAACATTGTCCTCAATGTTTTAAGAAGGGTCTCTACGTCAATCCTAAGCTGTTTATTAAGTATGCTTAAAGATAAACGTTAGTCGATAAGATTAGGATATTGGATTTCCCCAAATTAATTGCAAGAAAAGGCTAGGAAGCTCGAGTGGACCGGGACAAAACACCGAACACGCGAAGTCTTCAGAAAATTTGGGTCAATCCTACAAAAATTCACATGCACAAACAACAAAGGATGGATAGAGTACAAGCCCTTCACGTCACAATAGAAATAATGAAAGAAAAGTAGAAGGATTAAGCATAGGGTGCACCCACGAAGCGCTTGTTTAGGGTCACTAAGCTTGACCCAATCCCCAAATTTATTTGTCCTTGGGGAAGGTTTGGAGATCCGAGAAAACCAATTGTGGTACGTCCCTCCAAAAAGTAGTGTTTAATTCGATGGACCTTCCCTTGAATTGCTCGAGTTTTGAGATAACTCAACGGTGCCATATGGAAAGACTTGGGTAATGGTGAACGGTCCAGACCAACGGGATTTTAACTTGCCCGAGAACATCGTCAATAAGAGTTGAAAGGAGGATTGATCACCGACGTTGAAACGCTGGTTTTGATCTTTGAGTATGGATCCTCTTTGTTTTCTCTTTATCGATCAAAGGAGTTCTCATAGCATGATCACGAAGGTTCATTTAATCATAAAGTTGACTTTACGATGATCACCGCGGTCTAAGGTCAAAGTTTGCAGCTTAAGGCCCAGTAGCTTTGTGCTCGAGCTCGGATTGGTAGATGACATGCATTTGCGTACACGAGCTTGTATGGGGTACACCTGATGGGTGTTTTTGTTTTCTTTTTGTAAGCTGTACGGAAGGCCCAAAGTGCATCATCTAGTTTATCCGACCAAGAGGCACGGTTCTCGCCCACGGTCCTTTCAAGAATTCGTTTCAAGCCACGATTGGATACCTCAACTTGCCCACTTGTTTGTGGGTGATACGCGGTGGAGAGACGGTGAGTAACTCCGTATTTAAGCATGACCTTTGCAAACTGGTCATTACAAAAATGGGTTCCGCGATCACTTATGATAGCACGAGGGGCACCGAATCGGGCGAAGAGAGATTTAAGAAATTTGCAAACAACTCGGGCGTCGTTGGTGGGGAGCGCTTTTGCTTCAACCCATTTTGACAAATAGTCGACCGCCACGAGTATGTATTTGTTCCCTCGTGAAGACGGGAATGGCCCCATGAAATCTATGCCCCACACGTCAAAGATTTCACAAACTTGGATGGAATTTTAAGGCATTTCATCACGCTGCGAAATTTTTCCTTGACGCTGACAAGTATCACATCGGGTGACCAAGTCATGGGCATCTTTGTAAATCGTGGGCCAATAATGTCCCTTGGTGGGTCCACTATGGCAAGCTGTGAGGATGTCAACAGCTTCTTGGCCAGCAACACACCGCCGAATCATTTGATCCGAACATATTTTAAACAAATTGTTTTTCTGCTGGGACGACATCCCTTTAACAATGAAGTTCCTCGTGTGGTAATTTGCATAATCAGCAAACCCCCCCCCCCCCCCCCCCCCCCCCCCACAAAAAACCCCCCCCCCCCATGGGGTACTTGAGTCACCACGAGAAGTTACCATATTAAGTGTCTCGAGAGGAAACTTTTCATTTACCTCCTTTGGGTCGAGCACATTTTCATAAGGATTTTCTAATCGGGAAAGATGATCGGCCGCGAGATTCTTGGCTCATTTTGTGTCAATTACGTTAAAATCAAACTCTTGAAGGAGGAGAACCCACCAGAGCAATCTCGCCTTGGAATCGTTTTTAGCAAAGAGATATTTTAGGGCGGAGTGATCCGTATACACTATGCTTTTGTTCAAGACGAGGTAAGATCAAAATTTTTCGAAGGCATACACCACGGCTAACATTTCTTTCTCCTTCTAGTGTAATGCGTATTCCAGCTCGTTTATTATTTTTACTTAGCATAGTGTCTAGGCTAAAGTGTTTTCATTGACGTTTGCCCCAAGACTGCAACTATGGCAAAGTCGCTTGCATCGCACGTAAGCTCAAAGGGTAGGTCCTAGTCTAGGGCAATCAAGATTGGAGCTTCAGTGAGTTTTTTCTTTAATGTTTGAAAAGCTTGAATACAATCATCAAAAAAAATGAACGGAGTATTTTTCTCAAGGAGATGAGTCATTGGTCGAGAAATTTTGGAAAAATCCTTAATGAACCGTCGGTAGAAACCCGGGCATGACAAGAAAATCCAACATTTCAGTGGTGGGATGAGGTAACTTAGCAATCACATCGACTTTGGCTTTATCAACCTCAATCCCTTTTTTGGAAATCTTATGGCCAAGGACAATGCCTTCCTTTACCATAAAATGACTTTTTTCCCAATTAAGACAAAGATTGGTGTCTTCGCACCTTTGAAGCATCTTGTCTACACGAGAGAGGCAATTTTTGAATGAATTCCCAAAGACCAAAAAGTCGTCCATGAAGACTTCCATCGTTTTTTTGATCATATCATGAAAGATAGCCATCATACACCTTTGGAATGTGCCCGGTGCATTGCATAAGCCAAAAGGCATGCGACGGTAGGCGAACGTTCCGTAAGGACACATGAATGTTGTCTTTTCTTGATTATAAGGGTCGATGGGAATTTGAAAGTAACCCGAGAAACCATCGAGGAAACAATAGTATTCGTTTCCCGCTAATCTCTCAAGCATTTGATCCATAAACGGTAGTGGAAAATGGTCTTTACGAGTGGCTTCATTTAACTTTCGGTAGTCAATGCATACAGGCCATCCCGTAACCAGTCGAGTCGGAATCAATTCATTTTCATCATTTTCAACAACGGTAAAGCCACCCTTTTTCGGTACGCAATGTACGGGGCTCACCCAAGGACTATCCGAGATCGGGTAAATTAATCCAGCATCAAGAAGTTTTTCAACCTCCTTTTTGATAACATCATGGATTTTTGGATTCACTCATCTTTGGTGTTGAACCGCCAGTTTGTAGTCCTCTTCCATAAGAATCTTGTGAGTACAAAATTCCGGGTTAATTCCCTTGATGTCGGAGAGTTTCTAAGCGATAGCTCGCTTGTGTGACTTCAAAACCTTTATGAGAGCGGCTTTTTCCTCGACACTCATGTCTTTAGCAATTATGACGGGCAACTTGTTTTCACTTTCCAAAAATGCGTATTCGAGATGAGGAGGTAAGTCCTTGAGTTCGACTTCAGGAGGTTCATCAATTGAAGATTTATCAGTTTTAGCTTCACAAACTTTTAGTTCTTTTCGAATTTCAGGCAAATAATTTCCTTGGTTAGGAGGGGGTGATGGATCATCATTGAGAAATGATTCAAGAAGAAGAATATCCCCCTCCGGGTCATAGTAAGAGTCATTAACTTTCGGTGAAGTTGGATCATCTTCAATAGCGAGGAAAGCATCGACTTCCTTGAGAAGAAAATCACTATCCCCGAAGGGAGTGAGAGTCGGAGAAGAGGTAGAAACGATCGGGTCATAGTAAGGAGTGGAATTGCTACTCGCAATCACATCGGAGAAACTGAGAACTTCTTGAGAATACTCCTCACAAGCCATTTCAATGACGTCGATTCGGTTTGCCGTCATTTCATCGTAATTAGAGGAGTATCTCGAAGTTTGGTCAAGATTGAATGTTACGGCTTCTTTTCCAACACGAAGAGTTAATTATCCTTCGTACACATCAATTCCAAGCACGGTCTGGTCTTTTAAGAAGGATCTCCCGAGAATTAGGGGGACTCGGGGATCGGCATCAAAGTCTACGACTACAAAGTCGGCCGGGAATTTGAACTTTCCTACTTTTAGGTAGACATCTTCGGCGATACCGATCGGTTTGGTAATCGAACGGTCTGCAAGTTCAAGAGTCATACAAGTAGGAGTGAGCTCAGGAAGAGAAAGCTTTTTCCACACGGATAATGGCATGAGATTTATGCTAGCGCCAAGATCGGCCAAGGCTAAGCACTCTTCCATTCCGGGAAAATCACACGGTATTAGAAATTTGCCGGGGTCTCCAAGTTTTTTGGGTAACTTGTTTAGGATGACCGCCGAACAATGCTCATTCAAAGGAGTTCTAGCCATTTCACTTAATTTTTCTTTGTTTCCAATTAAAGCTTTAAGAGTCGAGGCAAATAAAAAAAAATATTTTGGATTTAAGAATCAAAGCATCTGTCTAATCTAAAATTCAAAAACCATATCTTGAAAGATTTTGTAGAATTTCTCAATTTGGTCGTTAGCTTTTTCACGGCGCTTTTCATCATTACGTCTCGAAGGATATGGAATTGACGGTTTCAAGTTAGGCATCGGAGCACTAACGGGAGTAACAACGGGCTCAGAATTTGGTACTTGAGATTGAACTTGGACAACCGGAGGTTGGACGTCTTTGGTACTTCCGTTATTAGTAGGAAGCACCGTGTCCTTTGTTATTATTTAATTGTTTATCTATACAACGAGGATGTTGTATAATTTAAGTGGGGGGATGGAGAATTAGAACGTACTTGTCCTCATTTTCACAAATAAAATGCTAATATGACTAAAAACGGATAAAATTTAAAAAATTTAGTATGGATTTTTTGTGAAAAATCACTAGTTACATTACCTAGCGCACTTTAATCCTTATTGTCTATTGTGAGAATTAAGCCTATCCGTTTCCAATTGCTTACTTAAATTCCACAAAAATATGTGTGTGCCAGTGATGTAGTGGACTTTAGAACTTGGCCTGGTATATCACTCGAGACCTCAATGATAAGTACTATGGATTTAGATGGAGTAACAAGTTTGACTGGTAAATTTCTAGGATTAAACCAAAAAGCCTTTACATGTTGTATTATTAACTAACTACACTGGTTAGTTAACTGGGATTCGCTATTTTATACATATATTTTACCTTGAAAAACGACCCCAAAAGACCAAAAATATAATAAAAAATGCATATATATGTTTGTTTTTGTGTTTGTTTATGTGCAGGTACGGATATTAAATATATGGACAAAAATGAAGACAAAGCCGGATAAAACCGAGCACGGGATCGGAAAGAGCGCGAGAAATCGAGTTCAACGGTGTCTTCGGATTTTATTGGGTCAGTCCGTGACCCATTTAATGGGCCAAGCCAGCCCAATCTAGCAAAAGCCAACAAAGCCCATTATACAATATTTAAAATAAGAAAGAGAAAATAAAGAAGATATGAAAATGGCTGTGTTCCTCTCGTTATGTTCTTGGCACCTCATTTGTATAGGAGGTTTATGATGTATTGTTGCAAAAAAAAGTTAAAAGAAAGATAGTCGGTTCATTGAGCTTATACCGATGAGATTATTTGAAATGATCGATTATTCGTTGGTTTGATACTTAACTAAAAAATTCAATAGGATGTGCGTATTGTAAAAAGTGGCGATTAACCACTTATTTTGTTAATGTAGGTAAAATTGGGGATTTTAAGGGTGTTGAACCATTATGGGGAACGCACTTAGGTTGTCTTTGTCATTTTTGTTAATCGAGGAGTTTGTTTTTATGTTCAAGTCTTTGTAACAAAAAGGCCGCGAACGAATAGTAACTAGCCAACCGCATCTTATTTTGTTGGCTTTATCTATTTGTTGTGTATATTTTTATTTAACAACCATTTACTTACCATTCCTGATATCTAATACCTTAGGATCTTGTGGGAAATATATTGTAAAGACTTAAATACTGGTAGTACTAACAGTTAAGTCTGGTAGTTTAGTTAGTTCTGGCAAGTACTAAGTTATGTCTGGCAGAGAGTACTAAGATTAAGTCTCGCAGTATATTGTTACTTACTGGTAGAGTGCAGTACTATAGTTAGCCATGGTCGTATGTTGTTAAGTTGTTTATGTTAACATGATTAGTGGTATTAGTTTTCTAAGAGAAATTTTAGGTGATATCTTTAGGAAAGGATATGCATTATCTTTCACAACGTTTTGTAAATCCTTCTAAGGGTTTTCCTTTGGTGTATCTAAAAGGAACCCTAAGGAATAGAGTTTATATATATAGAATAGAAGGCATTTGAAGGCTTTAATTGAAATCAATAGCAAAATTAGTATTATTGTTCCCTTCGTAATTCTTGTGTAATGATTAAGCATTAACACTTGATATTCATAGTCAGGTGTCTCTCTCATAGATGATTTGGATTTATTTTGTTAGTTATTGTCTATACATAAACGGATAGATAGATCCAAGACCAAGGACCTACAAGTGGTATCAGAGCCAATAGAGGGACTCTGAGTAAGAAGAATCACTAGAACCACAAACAAACACTCTCTACAATTCTTTACAAAATGTCTCAACCTGCTAATGATGAGTTCTCTCAACATCTCAGTGATGATGATGCATCAAACATAAGGAAGCATCAGACACTGGTGCTACACCTAAACAAAAACAACAGGTGATTCCTCAAACAATTGCTATCTTAAATATCAAACTCCCAATTCTTAAGAAGGAGGAGTATGATATATGGGCTATAGAGATGGAGCATTACCTTGAGTACATTGACAATGCTGCTTGGAAGGTAATTTAGAATGGAAACTCTAAGAAGAGAATTTCAATTGGAGAGGATGGTGTTATTCGAATACTTTCACCAGTAACTGCTGCAGAAATTCAAGCTGTTGAAAAGGAAAGGAAGGCTAAGAATATCTTGTTGATGGCAAATTCTCCAGGGGAAACATATGAGAAGATCTTCATGGTATGGATGATGGCAAAAGAAAAGCTGGGAAGCATCTAGAACTAGGTTTCGTCGTAATGCAAATTCAAAGAAAATGCAGAAGGCTGTTTTCAAACAACAGTTTGAAGCATTTACAATATCCAGTTCAGAAGGGTTAGAAAAGGGATATGACAGATTCCAACAATTACTTTCTCAGTTGGAAGCTCATGGTGCTGAAGTATCAACTGAGGGATGCAAATTGTAAGTTTCTCAGGTCTTTGACCCCAGCTTGGTCAATCAGGTCAATGACTATCGAGACTTAACCAGATGTTGATTCTTCTATCTTTTAATGAATTTATCTAATAACCTTAGGGTTTTTGAGCAGGAAATCCAAGGTGCCTCAGATAAATTATTCAAGTGCTCAAAATGTTGTTTTTGTTTCTCACAAAGCAAAAGCACACTAATAAGCTTAAGTCTGGTTTTATGGTGCCTACAGTACTTGTCATCCTTTATACTTCTTCACCAATATTCCTGAAAAGGAAGTTCATTAGATGGTTTTGCTGATGAAGTTTATTATTCCCTCTTTGCGAAACAATCAGAAGACTGGGACTTGCTCATGAAGACCTGGAACAAATATTGATGCCTTAGACATTGAAGAGATTTGCATTAAACTGAAGATAGCAATTGATTGACTATTAGAATGAGAAGTTTATAAGAAAAACTAGAAGGAGGGTTCGTGTGGCTGGAAAACACCTAGTTGTTTTGAAAAAAGAAGCTTTGAATGCTTCAATTTGTCACAAACACTGTCCAATTTGCTAGGGAATGTCCAGCAAAGGGGGACACATGATGGAAATGAAGAGGAGAAGACTCATTTTACAGCACCAAGAAAGCTAGAAGAAGAGAAGAATCAGATGGGTTTGTGACAATGGATAATTGGTACTATTGTCATATTAGGGAGAACATACTGAAGATGAGAGACAATTCATCACTCATGGGCATATCCTGTTCAGATAGTGAGGTATCATTAGTTCTAAACTTGCATTAATTTTCTTAAATGAGTTTTTTAATCACTGTGTTGATGAAACAATTGAACTCAGTTAGGTGATCAAGAAGTACAATAATTGCCTATAGTCAAGCTGTTAGAAACTTGAGTCAAACTTGTTACTTTTCAAAAACAGCAACTTTCTCTAAAGATAAGCTTACATTTCATGCAAAAGAATATATGAAATAAGATGAAAAGCTTAAAAATTATAGGAGAAATGGAATCGAAAGCTGATAAAGAAAAGGAACAATTGCAGGTAATCATTAATTAATGGAAATATTCTTCCAGATCTTTAGTGATTAATTATTTATGGCATGAGTTCCAAAATATAAACTTGGCTTAGGGTTTGAACTAAAATCAAATTAATGAGGTTCTAAGTTAAGAGGAAGAAATGACTCAATTTTTCTGTTTCTTTAATGTTCAAAAGAGGATTCTGTTGTTAACTTTTGTACTATAGATTTATAACGAAACTAATGATTTTAAAGGTGTTCCAAATCCTTAAGTGGTGATTATACTCCTATCAACAAGAAGATATTGATGAGTCTTTATTTTTGTTTATGGTTAAAAGGGACCTCAAGAGCCTGAACCCAATGTATAGATGATAGATCTCAGTCGATATTCTACATGTCAAATCTAATGGACAGTAGCAGGTTCTATTGGAACTTCATCTGAACATTCTATTGATCTGATCTGAGATTCAAGTATACCTCCGAAGTGTATGTGTCACACCTATAACAACAAAATGAAAATGGTGTTGTGTCTGATCAAAATCAAAAAAGGTTTGAACCTAGTTGTGTTTCACACATAAAAACTCCTTGACAACTAATCAAAGATCAAGCAACACCTAAAGTTAATAGGAAGAATTATAATGCTATAATGGAAAGAGAACTAGGGGAAGGTTACTCTTTCACAAAGAAGAAATGTTTTGTTTGTGGTAGTGTAAGTCATTTGATTAAATATTGTGACTATTATGAAAAGAAAATGGCAAGAGAGGCTGAGTTTAAGAAACAAAGGGTTTTTAATACTGGTAATGGGGTGGCAAAACCAGTATGGAACAATGCAAACAGGGTTAATCATGCTAATCACTTTTGTTCCTAGACTCACTGTCACTTAAAAACTGGTAGGCCATATGCTTTTCTGTCAAGCTTAATGTTAATACTGGTAGGTTTTAAAATGTTAATTCTTTCATGTCTAATTTATTAATGGCTAGAAAAATGTTTAATCATGTTAGGCCTACAAGGGGTTCTAATACTTGTTAGTTATATGTTAATATCTGTTAGATCTCGACAGCCTATACAGTTACCTACCAATAGACCTCAAAAACGTTTTAGTCTTAAAAGACCACAGGTGAATTTTTCTATATAAAAGAAGGTATTTTTCAAAATCCACATTCATTATAAGAAACCTTTTACCAAAAAATTACAGGAACAATTGTCCCATTTCATGACTGTAAAGGTAAAATTGGCGGATCTACTGTTTAGGCTCTCAGCAGTGGTTATAATTGGAGGAACTCTAATCCAAACTCCAATTATGACAGTGGACTAACTTTTATTAGATCTGTGAATGCTAAGGGTCCACAAGGCAGACCCAAGCCTGTAAAGGCCTGGGTCCCTAAGAGAAACTAATTTTTTTTTGTGCAGGATCATCCATTGAAGAACATGGTAGCTCAGGGCACATGACAGGTAACAAGGATCAACTAGAGGATTTTGAAGAATTCAATGGGGGATCTGTTACCTTTGGAGGTAGCACAGGCTACATATCTGGTAAAGGTAGAATAAGAGTTAGTAATTTAGATTTTGATAGTGTGTCTTTTGTAAAAGAATTAGGGCATTTTAATCTTTTCTCAATATCACAAATATGTGATAAGCAACACAAAGTTCTTTTTACTGAAACTGAATGTCTTGTTTATGCTCTTCTGACTTTAGATGCTGATGAAAATTAGAGATACTTCTAAAGGTCCTTAGACATTCATTAATATGTACAGTTTTGCTATGAAGAACACTCGCTCTTGCAAAAGGTTTTGCCTTATTTGATTGCTAAAGCCTCATCTAATGAATCTAGATTATTGTGGCACAGAAGTTTAGGTTTCCCCCAAATATCAATTTATAAAAAACCTAACAAACTTTTGAAGGGCAATCCTTGTAAGAGGTCTACCTTCCAAGGTTTTCAAAAATGCATACATGTGTTGTCCTGCCAAAAGGTAAACAATTCATGGGTCCTCTGCATGGCCAAATTAGAAAGTGTTAGCCTTACAATATATTGTGGTCGAATACATTGGAAGTTCATTCATAATTATATTACGTCTCGGTCACTAAATTAAATATAAGTTGTAATAGGCTAAAGGGGGGTAAACGGGCTTTTTTTGTAATTCTAATCAGTCACGTTGTATCGGGACAGAAAAGCCGAAGTAAATCCCCGAGCCCGGCCCGTAGCCAAATAATAAAGGCATGCAGCTTTTAGTCATCACTAGTAAATACCCTCTCCAAGAAGGAGAGGGTTATGTTGTTGGTTCATTTGTAAAACATTTTTTTCTCATTTTGCAAGTAAAACTTCCATTTCTATCTATATTTTTCTTCTCACTTTCTCTCACTTTCTCTCTCTACAATTCTTCCTAGTTTCTTCCTTATTTTCTTGTTAAGGTTAATGAAGTGAAGTGATTAAGGGTTATCGACACTTGGTATCAAGAGCCTCGGGTGTTTCGTGTTTGATTTGTGGTTTAAAAAAAATCAAATTTCGAGTATCATTTTTGTTGTTTTGGTTCGAACTAGAAAAACAAAGAAAAGCAAAGTTTGATCTTCATTTCATGGTTAAAATGACTAAAGTTGTGTACTTTTGTGTTTAGAACAATCCCTTTTAACACTTATTACAGTTTCTATCAGATTAGTTCGTCGGAAAATGGGTAAAATCGAGCAAGTTTGAAGTTTATTCGTCACTGCGTTTTGACAAAGTTCTTGTTGCGTTTTGGTCAAAGTTCATTGCGTTTTGACTCGTTGCGTTTTGATCAAGTTCATTGCGTTTTGACTCGTTGCGTTTTGATCAAGTTCATTGCGTTTTGACTCGTTGCGTTTTGATCAAGTTCATTGCGTTTTGACTCATTGCGTTTTGATCAAGTTCATTGCGTTTTGACTCGTTGCGTTTTGATCAAGTTCATTGCGTTTTGACTCGTTGCGTTTTGATCAAGTTCATTGCGTTTTGCTCGTTGCGTTTTGTCTACAGGTTGCGTTTTGAAGACCATCATTGCGTTTTGACTAAACGTTACTCTGCCCAAATTTTTTATACGTTGCGTTTTGACTAAGGAAATGGTGATCGCGCATCAGGTGGTAATTGGACCGATTTGGGATTTATATTAATCCTCAGTTTAATCAAAACAACATCTAGACAATTACGAGGACTGTTTGGACTCTTAATTTGCGACTACAAGGACATTAATCAACTAAATTAACTACACAAAAATTATTCATTCACGGTTTCTTCTTGATTTAGTAAAATCCCGCGAAAGAATTCTATTTCTCGGTTTAATCATAGACTTGTAAAATCCCGTGAACGGTAATTCATTTAAAACCACAATCCAATCAACACTTCATAACACTTAAGATCCTTCAATCATTTTTCACTTCATAATTCGTCAATCATTCATCATGACAACTCCAATTGTAACTTCCACAAACTGACAGTTCAAATGCATAATTAACATAATGCCGCAGGTTCAAGGGATCGTCCCACCAATGCTTTTGCAACAGGACGATCATTGCACAATGGCGATCACGGTTCTTACGATACATTGATACAAGACCAAATGGTGATGCCTTACGGAAGTGCATTCTTAAAGGTCCTTACACTCCAACGATTGTCACAACTATAGTTTTCCTGCACAGAGGATTCTCCCTAGCAGTTCCGGAAATTACAACAGTCGAGACTGTTACAAATATGGGACTCATGGAGAACAGAGCTTCATTTTGTATCAGAAAAAGAATTAGCGATTCCATTTAATATTTGACTGGAATTGGAGATGTAAATATACTCAAATGTGATGCATGTCAGACAGCTAAAGAAATGTGGGAAAGCAATCGAAAGGCTTTATAACAAGGTGATCACTCAATATTCAAGATGTCAAGGACAAACTTATTTTGGGAGTTTGGTCAATTCACCTTCACGATGGAGAAACAATTGAGTCCTTACTACTCAAGTTTCTACAAAATTGATAAATGAAAATTGATTAGAAACAATTTTGACGGTTGCAACGATGCAAAGTCATGTTCAATTTCTTCAACAACTTCAACCAGTTTCCCTAATGGTCAAGATTTGTCACAATTGTGAAGCAAACATCTAAAGTGGGATGATAGTTTCCTAATAGATATTTGACATTCTTGAAACAATATCCAAAAGGAAGTTAATGAAATCTGTGCTGAAAGAATGGCCAAGGAATGCTAACCCAATTAGCACTTGGTTGCTACTGCAAAAAAAATTCAAGACCCTTATTATAAACAACAAAAACTCTACAAATCATATGCCACAAAACATCAAAAAGTGTTCACTATCTAACCTGTCTCATGACAATACAGATACCAAAGGCTAAAGAGATAGCCACAAACCAATCACACACCATCTGAGTCAGCTTTGAAGAAGACAGTGATCCGTGAACAAGGTCAGTAGGATAAAGACATGCAGAAAAATTTGCTTCATTGAAAAGTACTTCAAGATAAGAAACTCTACAAAACCTACCAACAAAAACCTCAGAACTTACTCAAACACAGAAAGAAAACAAGAATGTGGATATACTCCAGGTATAAGAATGACAATTTAGACTGGATAGTTTGGGAAATCAGTGCAGGCAGTAATGTTGTTGGGGTAGGATACTGTAGGTAGGTCCAGTAGTGCAAACAGTCTGGGTACTGTGTTTTAACTGCAAGGGTATTTGGTCATTATGTAAGGAATGCAGAAAGCCTAAATGGGAGTTAAAGAATCCGCGCTATACACAAGCAAAGATGTGTTGTGAAACAAGCTGAGAAAGGTGTTCAACTTCATATCGAGGCAATCTGACTGGCTAGTGACACGGATGAAGAGATTGAGGAAATGAGAAATTGGAAGCACATTACAGTTACATGGCAATGTTCACAGAGGTTCATAAGCAGACTTCAGGACTGATTCTGAGCCATTGAGAACGGTACAATACGATACTAACGATAATGTGTTTGCCAATGAACATACAAACTTTTTGGACCTATATGAATCAAATAGTTAATCACATGTGCAGTGGAAAGGATGATAGTAAATGTCACTTCTGACTCACAGGATATGTGTGATAATGATATTCAGGATACCAAAATGATGTTTGAATGTAATGATGAGCGTGTTTGCACTTGCTAATTTAATTGCTAATTTAAAAACTTGATGTCGATTGAAAATAAAAAGATTCAAAAGCAATTAAAGAAAATTGACTCAAGAGTTAACTGAGTGCAAATCTATTCTTGCGGAAACTAGTAGAACTCTAGGAGAATCTAATAGTATTCGGGATAGTTGCTTAGTTGCACTTCAAAATAAACAAACTGAGTTTGAGAGGTACAAGGCCTTTAATGATCGTACAGTTGACTATGATAAACTTGAACTAAGTTAAACGAACTATAGGACTATAGCTCAAAAGAAATTAGACAATAAAAGAAGGTTTAAGTGAAAGCCTTACGATATTTCTAGTTGTCAAAGTGTAACATGTTGAGTTAGCAAACAGAGTCTTTTAACCAAGTACTTTACGAAGGTCTTGTCAGGAGGAAACAATTGTTAATAACGGGATTTGAAGCTTAAGGAAGAAAAAGATATTGACAAAATGATTTCAATGGAAAACCAGATAAAGTTTTTGAATGAAATTGTTTACAAACGGAGTCAATCAATCCAAACCATTCATATGTTAGCACCCAAATGCCCTACATTTAATGGGAGACCTACCTTTGCCAATCCAAGATACCTCAAAAAGGCTCAAAATGAGATACCATGTTTGTATGCGATCCCACATGACCAATCTGATCCTGCAAACAGACTCGTCCCCGATAGGGAAGAGACTCAGACTCTTGAAGAAGAGAGTCGATCAAAATTGAATAAAGACTTAGTGAAACCTTTTGACTACACAAAGTTAAATAGTCTTTATGAAATTTTCAAACCCCCGACTCAGCATTATGAAATTCAGTTCGCACAGGCAAATGAAATAAGAAAGAAAATGTGGAGAAAATCATTTGTGAAAACAAAGCCAAATATTTTCAAAAACATAGATTTCTTACCAGTAATCGTCTAAATCAATAGCAAAAGTTGACAAGCATATAATGTCATGACTAATAACATTATTCATCTGAATGAAATTGTCAATCAAGCATGGGTATAAAACATTCAAAAACGACCTTCTTCATCTTCGTACACCAATGCGCTAAGATATGGAAATCCTAGTTAAGACATTGTTTGATGCCCCTTGCCCTGAAGACTCAGAATGTAGTTTCGCATTTGTACATGAATTAAGGACAAGAAATGCATGAAGATTTAAGTTACGTTGAATTCTCTTGGAAGATATGAAACTTGATGATTTTGAATATGATAAGGCAGAATTTTCCAACATGTTTGATATGACTTTGCATGAATTTGTGTCTAAAGATGTTATGTGTACTTATTTATAATCTTCATCTGATTTAGATGAGATCACTGTATTACAATGCCTTTTCTTCATAAAGTCAGGGAACATGTGACTTGTCTTGCACAAAAACTTTCTGAGCAAAATGAATCTTGTAAGTAAAGTGATTTACACTGAGCTTTTACAGAGATTTGCTTAAATTAGAAAACCACTCAAGTTTCTCTTGAGATCGGGCCTTTTTAAACAAGATGTCAAGTTAAGAATCAACTGAATAAATGACACAGTTTGCAAAGGAAAAGGCGTTCAAATGTATTTCGAAAGGAACGTGAACAATATTTTGAAATTCAAGTTGAAAGCTCAACTGAAAGGACAAAGAACATTTGCAATAAGTGAGTTAAAGAAACTCATTGAAAAATAAAAAGGAAAATCTGTGGAAACTAAGTTTGATAAACCATCTGTTGTTCGACAACCAAATGCTCAAAGGATTCCAAAACCCATAGTTTTAGGGAAAACTGGTTCCTTTTTCAGACTCTCTTGATGGAAAATATTTTGCTAAAGAAAAAGTCGGTTATTAAAACTAATGACGTCAGAGGGTTTATTCAAAACTAGTCACTCCATAGATTTTGCTCTCAAACAATAATAGCAAAGCGCAAGCTGTAAGAAACACAAATGTGATTAAACCAGGCATGTATCGAATTGCAAGTAGTACAACACAAACTAGAGCACCACAGTTGACTCAGACTTCTAGGAATACTAATCCTCGCGTATCTACATCTACAGGAGTAGCTCACAAAACTAATGTTAGCAGACCACAGCCTAGGAGCAATCAAATGAAAGATAAGGTCGTGCCAAACACTAGTCATGTGAAGTTTAAGAAGACTGAAGTAGAAGAACACCCTAGGATTTCTAGTATTTCTAATCAAACAAAGTCTGTAACTGCGTGTAATGACAGTTTAAATTCCAGAACTTCGAATGTTAATGCTGTTTGTGCTACTTGTGGAAAATGTGTGTTTAATTCGAATCATGATGCTTGTGTTTCTAAGTTTTTGAATGACGTGAATGCTAGAACTAAGAAGCCTAATGTAGTGCCTATTAGTACTAGAAAGCCCAAAAGTCAAGCGAACAAATCTGTTGCAACACCCTATAAAAAAACAGTTGCATCAGAATCTACTACTACAAATTCTAAGAGTTACTATATGATGCTTTATAAGAGAACTAGTAAGGCGTAGAAATGGTGGATAGCACAACAATGCCCATCAGCATATACATGGGTTCCTAAGACAAAAATGAAATGGGTACCTAAAGTTAGGAATGAAAGTGTGCCAAAAAGAGTTAGTTTTGCCATAGATAATGTATCTAGGATAACTAATGTCTTGAAACTCACAAACACTTTAGGATCCAATTTGTCTGTGTATTCCATCATCCTCTAATTCTCTTGTAGATTGTACAACTCATCCTATTCATTGTTGACTCGGGATGCACAAAGCACATGATGGGCAATCTATCACTACTATGTAATTTTGTTGAAAAATATTTAGGTACCATTGGTTTTGGCAATGATCAATTTGCTCCAATTCTTGGTTATGGATATTTGGTTCAAGGAAATATTACGATCAACAGGGTTTACTACGTCAAAGGTCTCAATCACAATCTTTTCTCGGTTAGTTAATTTTGTGATGCGGATTTGGAGGTTGCTTTCCAAAAATCTACGTGTTTTGTTAGAGATCTTCAGGGAAACGATTTACTCACCGATAATCGTGGATCTGATCTCTATACAATTTCTTTTCAAGAAACTACTTCATCTACTCTAATCTGTCTGATGGCTAAAGCCTCACCAACTCAAGCATGGTTATGGCATCAAAGACATTCTCATCTCAACTTCGACTACATCAACTTGCTTTCAAAGAAGGATGTCGTGATTGGGTTACCAAAATTGAAGTACGTCAAGGATCAACTATGTTCCTCTTGTGAAGTGAGTAAAGCAAAGTTCATTCAAGACAAAGACTGTTCCAAGTACAAAAGGACGGTTAAATTTGCTTTATATGGACTTATGTGGTCCAATGCGGGTTGCTAGCATAAATGGGAAGAAATATACTCTGGTAATTATAGACGACTACTCCAGATACATGTGGACTCTATTTCTACGTTCCAAGGATGAAACACCAGAAGTTTTAAAAGATTTTCTCATGATGATCCAAAGAAATCTTTAAGCCCTAGTAATTTCTGTTCGAACTGACAGAGGCACTGAGTTCTTAAACAGGACACTCAATGCATTCTATAAACAAGAAGGAATTGAGCATCAAACTTCTACTCCTCAAACACCTGAACAGAACAACATTGTCGAAAGACGAAACCGTACTCTTGTTGAGGCTGCTCGAATGATGCTTTCAGCCTCTAAACTTCCTTTGTTCTTTTGAGCTGAGGCAATTGCAACCGCATGCTATACTCAAAACAGATCTATCATCATCCCAACACATGAGAAAACGGCATATCACATCATCAATGACAGGAAACCTTCAATTAAACATCTTCACATTTTTTGTTGCACTTGTTACCTAACCAACGATGGTGAAAATCTGGATAAGATGAAAGAAAAAGGGGATCCGTGCATCTTGGTAGAATACTCCACTCAGTCAAAGGGATATCGTGTCTATAACAAGAGAACAAGATTGATAGTTGAATCCATAGATCTCAGATTTGATGAGATCAAAGAGATGTCAGAGACGTCTGTTTCTAATGACACTTCAGGCCTCGTTCCCCAACGACAAAAGGCGTCAGATTATGACAACTCTGGTCCTGACACACAACTACAAAATGTTTCTCCTTTAGCAGATACAACTGTTCCATCACAACAAGAGTTGGATCTTCTATTTGGTCCTTTGTATGATGAATTTTTCAATGCAGGTACTTTACGTGTCAACAAGTCTTCTTCTCCCACTAATAATTCTGCTCAACAAAACATACTACCTTCAACGAATATTCACCTTACAACAGAACCATCAACTCATGTCAATGCTGAAGAAAACAACAATGATCAAGCAGAATTTACCAATCCTTTATGTACACCGGTACAAGAAGTTGCTAAGTCTTCCTCACGCAATATTGGTAATTCAAATGTGCATACCATAAATCAAACTCAAGATTCCGAATACCGATGGACAAAAGATCACCTGTTAACTCAAGTTCGTGGAGATCCATCCAAGCCAGGGCAAACAAGACGACAACTTACAACCGATCCTAAAATGTGTATGTTCGCACTCACTGTGAGTACTACGGAATCGAAAAACATTAAGGAAGCAATGGCTGATTCTGCATGGATAGAAGCAATGCAGGAAGAACTTCATCAGTTTGACAGACTCCAAGTCTGGGAACTCATTGACAAACCCTTTGGCAAGAACGTAATCAAGCTAAAGTGGTTATGGAAGAACAAAAAGGATGAAGACCAAACTAGTAATTCGCAACAAAGCACGACTTGTAGCAAAGGGTTATGCTCAGGAAGAGGGTATTGATTTCGAAGAATCATTTGCTCCAGTTGCTTGCTTGGAGGCTATCAGGATTTTTGTCGCATATGCTGCACACAAGTCTTTTCTAATTTATCAGATGGACGTGAAAACGGCATTTCTTAATGGTCCATTGAAGGAGGAGGTTTATGTTGCACAACCAGACAGATTCGTTGATCCTGATCATCCAGACAAAGTTTACCTGTAACATTCCGTATTTTAGGGTCATTTTATGACATCATTCATTTTGTCATTTTTCACTATTTATTTATTTCTTTTCTCG
>BQNB010118470.1:9230-20986 GCA_026074375.1 Tanacetum coccineum | reverse complement strand
AGTAGAAAGGTTGATAGCTAATGAACTCTTTATAGTTTCCCGTTTTTGCTACAAGAGTTCCAGTAGGTTCGGTGTTCCTATTGGGATTACTAGCACTTGTGCTTTCAGAGTTGAGGAAATGCCATCATTAATTAGTTGCTGGATGTTAGCTAAAGTTATGGCCGGTGTTTCAGATGTTGACGTCCTTTTAGGAGGCATTCTATCAACACAAGATAACGCTTAGTAAGAATGACATCACAAGTTTTGGAAGGTAATACTTAAAAGAAAATGTGATGCTTAAAATGCTTAAAGAGAAATGCTTATTTTTGAATTTTAAGCACTTAGGGGTTATGGTATGTTTCATGAAGATGGAGATAATGATACAAATGATGGAGATGATGATGAAAGAGAGATATAAGATGGAAACAATAAGATACGAAACGGGATTGCCTTTATAAATAACTTGCCTTCTTACTGTACATAGTCAAGATTTGACAAGCGTTTTTATTTATACCACACATCCCGTGGCTAAGGGTAAAGCTATAAATAGTCTAAGAGTTTGTTGATTCTGAGCTGGTAGATGACGTCCTAAAGATCTTCCTGATTTGTTTGGTGACAAGCTTGGATTTTCTCAATGATTTGTTCAAGATCAGAAATTCTGTAGTGAGCAAAGGCAATCTTATCCTTTTGCCCTAACCGCTTCTTTTGATGTCTGATAATCTGAGTACAGATTCTTTTAAGTTCGGTCTTTAGTTTGTTACCATTAATACGTCCTTCTTCCATTCTCTCAATGCGGTGAAGATAGAGTTCATCTAAATAATTCAAGATATCTTTGACTTGTTTCTCATGATGTTTCAGATACATCTTATCTGAACATTTTCCTATTTCAAATATTTGAGGAGGGGTAGGAGTATAAACTGAGGAAGATAGTGATATCAAATCACATGTTTGATTTCGAGATGAATTTGATAACGTAGTTGAGGAAGAAGATGGGGAATGAATTCGCTTCTTAGGTGGTAATAGTTCTCAGGAACAAAGAAATATCGGAGGATCTGTGGGGGGGGGGGGGGGGGGGGGGCCCACGGGGGGGGTTTATAGAGTGATGGGGGTAATACCGAGAATGGAGTTAAAATAGCCGGTTGAATTAATAGATCGGGTGATGGAATTGGTAATTCGTTTAGCATAAATTGCTTGTACGTCGCAGCAACAAGGATTATTGTAGAAAGATGTGAATACTGGTGGGATCATATTATCTTTAGAGTTTTCCGAAGAGTTAAAATAACTGCTTCCCGCTGAAGCTGGGAAATACCCCGGTGAGACTAAAGTATAGTTAAGATTATTCATAGAGGAAAAAACATCCTCAATATCGGAAGTAGAGCGGTTGGGAGAAGACATCGTTCTGTTAACAACTCAGTCGTAAAAAAACATAAGAATAGTTATGGTATAAATATAGTAATAATAGTATGTTCTTTACATACTGATCCGGAATGTATGGCACGGAGGACTTTGATGGCTAAAAGAAATGTTGGTTATAGTTAAGGTTTGACCTTGTTCTCTATAAAAACGATGGCGCTGATACCAAATCTGTATCACCCCCATATTTTTACAATATAGCAATGAAAGCAAATATGGGTATTACTTCATGGGTACAACCAATCATAATCATAGAAAAACGACCCAAAGGAGACTTTGTTCAAAACGACATTTTATCATTCATTTCAAATCAAGTTTTACAAAAGGCAAGTCCCAAAATCTAGTTACATACAATGTGAAATGATTAACAGAGATAACCAAGTTTTTAGGCCATTTCCGAGTCCGCATGCACTCCATGGGGGGGGCCGTATATTACTCAATAACCTGAATAAACCATGCTAAAAAGTCAACACAAAGGGTTGAGTCAAATTCATAGATTTGATAAACAGTTTGATACAAGTAATAGTGTAATAATCGTACATAACAACAATATTATGAAAATGGTATTGTTATGAATCTTGGGTCTACGTTATTATATACCCTTTATTTGTAATAATTGCAATGAACAACAATCATCATAGGTAACAGTGTAATTATTGCGTTATCGTCTTGTTTGGTCTGTTTGGTCTTGTCTAGTCTAAGCTCATGGCACACAAACTGACTAGTGTATATATATGTACCCAATATGATATATATTTATATAATGGCCCTCGGTGTAGGTAATTGCCATATACCTATGAAATTCAAATATAGTATGTTTGGTTACCTATCCGGCTAACACAAACAGGATTCGTCAATCCCGATAGATCTATCCACAATATTCGCGTTCACCCGTAAGTGATTAATGGTCCATGATAATGAGGGACTTTTGGCATAAAGTAACTTAGACATTAGTTGTAATGGTATATCAGAATAGCATATAACTTGTAAAAACACTTGTATTCGTAATTTATAGCATGTATTCCCCTCACGGGTTTATGAAATCATTAAAAGATTAAAAAGTGAGGCTATAAACTCACTAAGTCTTTGAAAAGTAATCACATTGTTATAAGATAAACGAGTATGCAAAAGAGTTTGTAACAAGCATGTATCCCCCTCGCGGGTTTATAAAACATGTAAATAAGTAAAGGCGAGGTTATGAATCTCACCTGATAGGTAGATGTAATAAATATTCTGAAATGAAAGCTGACGACCTTATCACAATCTTAACAGGGAATGTTGATATAGCAAAATGATAGTAAACAGCCACGTCACGCAACCTGAGTAAATATGTCAAGTCTTAGGAAGATTGTACTCTAGAACTTTGGTTCTAAGATTTATGAGTTTGATTGAAGAGTTTGGAATTATTGTATCACCGTTCGGGCCATCATAATTCAGAAGTCATTCAGTAAACGTTTAAGGAGCTAGGGCACTTTAAATCATAAACCCAACAACTTAGTCAGAACGTAATACCAAGATGAAACCTCTTAATATGAAGCTCCCTAGTATTGTGATACGATATAATATGTTTTAAAGCGTTTGAGTCAATTCTGGAAATGCAAACACTAGAAGCGTTAATTAAAGTTATGTCTTGTAATGTTTTGAACATGGTTTTATACTTTTTCAAAATGTTACATTTTAGACCCTTGAGAATGAAAAGTGGCAAAATATACCCTTAGAGTTTGCACTTTTACGAGTTTGGTCCTTCAACTTTAAAAGATATACAATGTAAACCTTGTACTTTGGAAAGTGACATAATAGACCCCTATAGTTATAACTTTGATAAAATGACATTTTAGCACCCTTCTAGTTTATTAATATTCCATAAAGTTTACGATATATATCCCTTGCATGGAATACTTATTGCAAAACGATAAAGTCAAAAATTGCCAGGCAAGCTTATTTTAAGTTCTAATGATATTTGCAAGTTATATACTATTAAATAAGCTAAAATATGAAGGTGTAATATAATGAAAGATAAAATAACGAGTCGTTCAGCTAGAAGTCAAAACGGGTCCAATTAGTGTTTCAAAATGTAAAACGCCCGGGGTTTAATTCAAATTCCCTTCAATAATTAATAAAGTGGTTTTAATACCATTTAGCTAAGACATGGTAGGGATTATTATAACCACAATTTAACCCATTATAACATGTAGTTTTTTAAGAAAAACGAAATTAGGTTTCGGGTTACGGTTTTGGATCAATAGAAATGACCATGAGTTGAGTTATGAAAACTGTAACAAGAGTTATTTTAGAATCATTATAACAGTTATAAAGGCAATAATGATAAGAATTATAATCCTTATACCGGGGTTTGAGCTTCAAAAGAGCAATAACTGAGTCGTAGGGTCGTTTTTGGGGTCGAAAACACTTCGGTACGCCTAGTTTTTCTTTAACGCTAGGTATTCAATCTTCAAGATTCACTTATTGGATCTTCTTAAGATCCTAGGATCAAATGGAGCAGAGAATAGTTGCTCACTTGGGTTATAGATAGAGAAGACGGGGTGCGAGTTTGAATGAAGCATGAAAGGTCCTATTTATAGTCGAATGGAGGCAAGGGGGTTAAGGAACTTCTATGATTTGATCAAGACATGTGTAAGAGCTAGAATATGATGTGTTGAGCATGAAAGATTTGTGTGTGCGAGTTTGAGCGTGAATGTAGAGTGAAGGTGTGCCCACCATAGGAGCATGTCGCGGCGAATAGAGACACAAAAGAGGAGATGTAGCTTCGAATTTTGACAAAGAGATGTTGTAGTAGGTGGGTAAGCATCTTGGGAGACATGTGGGTGAGTCATGGAGGTGCTTGTGTGCAAAGAAGAGTTTAAAATGGGTCAAAATGCAAGCAAAACAAGCCGCGGGTCTGTTTGGGTTATTATGGGTTCGAACTCACTTTCTTGGCTTATATTTCGTGGGCATTGATAAAAGAATGATTGAAACATGATCTCATGGTTTGTATTAAGGATTATAATCAACGTTTGATAAGTGGCCTGGGTTAAAATGGGTTGAAAATGAATGAATAAGCCGCGGGTTTAATTTAGGGCACATTAGGGTTTCATTATGGTTTTCAAGGCTTATAACTTTTATATATTACTAGGAAAATGATAGATGATGGATTGTAAACTCATTTTATGAGTTTAAAATGGCACTTGATTAATTGTTGGTGGTTTATAAAGTGTTAAACATGATAAACAGTCAAATGATACCATTTTAGTACGTTTAGGTTTCACGGATTCAATTTTGTATAGATGATAGAGATGAATGAAAATAATGAATGAATAGGATTGAAATAGTTGTAAAATAAGTTATTACAACTTATTTGAGTGTTGGTTGAGGTTTAAAATGGATAAAAATCGACAAACGGGTTATGGTTTACCATTTAGCTCGGGTTAGGGTTTCTGACTTTTGAATTAGGGTTTTAAGAGTAAAAATGTGTATGAAAGATTATGAGTAGAATAATTAGGGTTTACACATTGTATATTGAGTGTAGTAGCTTGTACGCAAGTGGTGATGAAGAAACTAGAATGAAAACAGAGGTAAAACGGCTATTTTGGATGTCATGCTTAATGACTGTAATGAGCGATTAAGGACTTTACTTTGATGTTGAAGGATTATATTTCAAATGAGATGTTATATTACTTGTACATATGCTTTAGTAGCTTTAGGGTTTAGAGGTATATGATAACGGTTTAAAGCCCGTTTTGATATAACGTTGCGAATGGTACATTATAGGAATAATGTACTTTGTGATAAGGATATGATGATATTAACTTGACATGTATGAAGATAGGATTGCCATAGATAGGTTGCGTGAGCTTGTCTACTTTAGTTATGCAAGTTACCTTGCATATTGAAATATTGACAATGCAAGTTATGTAATAAAGCGAAAAATTTCCCCGTATAATTGTGATCATAGTAAAATAAATTGATTTTGCATTTGATGAAAATTCTGGGTTGTTATAATTTACCTCTAAGTCTGAGAAATCCATAAGTGCCAAGTTGGTAGGGACTTCCTCATCAGTCATAAAACTCCAATCAAAACTTGCTCCATTAAACGCCACCATTGCTTTGGAAGAAGTGTCTTCCACATTCACAGTTCTTTTTTAGCTTTCTTGATTCCTAGTCCTGCTTTCTTGATTCCTATGCCTGCTTTCTTGATTCCTAGAACCTCTCCATTCTCTTGTAAAATGTCCCATCTTATGACAATTAAAGCATTCTACCTTTGACTTGCAATAACCAGCAGTATCACTTCCATTGATGATAATTTTCTTACCAATTCGCCTGATAAAAACTTTCTGCTTTCCCCAACTTAGTAATCCAATGCCACTTTAAAATCCATTTTCTTTCAAGATCATCTCATGATTTGCTCAAGGTCTTTATGAAAAACCTGAGACCCATTTGGTTTTTGGCCAGAAAAGCATAGACTATGGCATCACTGAGGCTAGCAGTACTATTATTAGTACTAGCAATGTTAACATGAGTGCTAGCAGTACTATCCTAAACATTAGCAGTATTATCTTCATTGGTACTGCCAGGAGTTGATACAAAGGCCACATTCTGTGAACTTGAATTGAGCTTTGAGGTTACACTCTTTTGAACTCTTGTACAAACAATTTAAATTGTTGTAGAGACATCAAACTTATTGAGCCCAGATCTGGTTTATTTCCTCCAGACCACCAACATGCATGCTCCATTCAGAAGGAAAGGCTCCATCAAGAATTTAAACTAATATCTTCTTGAGAGATGTTTTCACCTAAGATGGCCAACTGGCTAACAATTTTCTGAAGCCTATTTGAAATGGAGTCAAGTGACTCTTGGCTTGAAGCACTGAAGTTCTCATACATCTGCTTCAAAAGTGTCTTTTGAGTCTTCTTAGTGGCTTCATTGCCACCAAATCTTACTTGTATGGCTTCAAACAAATTTTGGCATCCTTGTATGACTTGAATAATCATCGATGTCATTTGGGGAGTAACCATCAGCAACATGCTCCTATGTTTTCAACATCTTTTCTTATGCCTATCTCTCAAATGGTAGCCCCACTGGTCATGGTATAGTTGAAGTAGAGGTACCATCACTTAGAGTAATGACGTGAGAGCGAGCGTGCGAGACTGCTGAATGAATTACCATAACTCTAATGACTTCCCATAGAGCATAATCTTGCACTTGAAAGTATTGTTCGATCCTTAGCTTCCACATCTCATAGTCACCCTGTTTCAGAAAGGGCAACTTTGCAATAGCATTGTTTTGAGTAGTTTCAAGATCCATTTCTTGATTGGATAAAGCGGTCTGCTGTTTTAACTTCTTGATCAAGGTTTCTGAACACAACTCTGATAACCACTTGTTGATACCCCTTTTTTGACAGATCTAGATTAGCTGTTTAAAGCTAAGTGGCCTTAGTATATCTAAAACAATTACGATAGAAACCCTGAGTAATATATAAAGATTGTGCGGAAACTAATCTTTATACACCAGAAGAAACAATATAACAGTAACACAAGAACTTTCATAAAACTTTCAATATATTGAGTAATTCACAAAACAACTATATGTTTTGCCTAAATAACTATGACTTTTCTATCTTGGATTCGTATTTCTAACTATGCCTCAAGGGTTCCTTTTATACACCAAGGAAACCCTAATAGGCTTACAAAATGCGTTAAGTGATCATGCATATCTATTCCTAATATAACTCATGCATATCACATAAGCAGTACTGACTACATATGACTAACAGTACTAAATATACAACTAACAGTACTAACTATAACTGGTAGTACTAACAATGTACTGGCAGTACTAACTAACTAAAAGCGGTACTAAGTGTAGAAGCTCTAAATCCCAACACCAGGCGTGGTTAAACCCAAAATCAGAGGCAATTTTAATTTCGAAATCAAGAGTCAGTTCATGCGCGAACTGAGGGAAGACACTTTCTTCGGGAACAAAGACGAGGATGCTCACGATCACATTGATAGGATCCTTAGCATCGTTGGCTTATTTAATATTCCCGGAGTCACTAGACGCGGTATGCTCTGATGTTTCCCTTTACTAGTATTGAAGGCCGCAAAAAGATGGGAGACAAACTCACGCCAGGAACTATCAATAATTGAGATCTCTTCAAGAAGCCTTTATCCAAAGGTACTGCCCACCTTCTATGACCGTAAAGCAGCTTGAAGATATTTACAACTTCAAGCAAGATGGAGACGAATCATTATACTAGGCCTGGGAATGGTATAATGACCTGTTATACAAGTGCCCTACTCATGACATCAATAAACACCAAAAGGTAAACATTTTCTATAAGGGTTTGAGCACTATGAATCGTCAAGTGCATGATTTATAGGAACCTATCCCCAGGATGAGACCAGCCGAAGCTCTCACAGCAATTCAAACCATGGTTGATCATTCTCAAAAATGGCACGACAGAACAGCAAGCAGACGATGGGGAAGCAGTAAATAGCAATGATGGATGAGTTTTGCTTTAGTTATAATAGGACAACCTGGGAAGAGAACATGAAGAAACTAAATAAAGTGTTCATGCGAATCCCAGGTTGGATCCAAATTGCGAAGGGAACCTCACCTATAGACAAGGATTGTCCCCTCAACAGGAATTAAACAAATGGAAGAGGTGAGTATAATGGAGAATTTGGTTGAACGCACACCCTTTTAATGAAACAATAGAGGAAAATTTCGTGTAGGACCACCTGGATACTACACTAAGATTGATAACCATCCACCATATGGCGAAAAGAGGCAGAGCTTAGAAGAATTATTAGCTAAGCATCAAGAGGAATTTGCACGAAGAAGTACTGAAATGGAGGTGTGGATTAAGAAACTTCAAGAAAATGCTCAGATTAATATTAGGAACTAAAGCGCCTCGCTCAAAAATTTGAAAACACAGATTGAACAATTAACTAAGGAAATTTGTTCTGATAAAACCCTTTATTCATCCTCAGAAAAAATTAAAACAATTACTGTTGATCAGGAAACATTTGGGCTCAACTTCATGGAGTATCCTTCATAACCGATCCTGAAAGTGATGATACTGAAGTTTTACAACACCAACTGCCACGTAAAGAGTTAAATCCTTGAAACTTCACACTCCTCTGCACGATCGGTAAATTTAAATTTTATGCCATGACTGATTTAGGTGCTAGTATTAATGTAATGCCTAGGAGTATATTTGAACACTTGCATCTTACCAATTTAAGGAAAACAAATATGCTCTGTGAAAGGGGGGGGGGGGGGGGGGGGGGGGGGTGGGGGGGGGGGTGGGGGGGGGGGGGGGGGGCAATATGTCCAAAAAGGCACCCTTGGGAATAGTTGAAGACGTTTTAGTTAAGATTGGTAAATTCTTATTCCTTTCTGATTTTGTAATCATTAACAACACCCCTTCTGAAACTACAATTTTAGGGAGACCCTTTTTGGCTACCATCCATGATGAAATAGATGTCTTCGCTGGAAAAATATCCTTAGGAATTAATGAAGATAGAATAAGTTTTAAGTCAATGATAAACAATCATAAGTATACGAATCCTAGTGAAAGAATTTTCATGGTTAGACCCCAATCCCCTGCACAAAGTAAAAATCAAATCGACTACGGAAAGTTAGGTAACTGGGACAATAGGTCCCCTAACTTAGATGATCAGGAGCCTAAGAAACAGAAAATTAAATTAAATAAGAATGTTCCTAGAGCACACTTCTGTAGCCCTATAAAACAGCATATCAAGGAACAAACCAAAATGTGGCCATCTTGCGATCCCGACAAAAAAATGTGTGATGGTGGGGTAGAAATCTGTGGGGTATCTAAAACTAGGAATTTAAGGTCTTGGAAAAAGCCAAACTGATGCCTTGGTTTGGGATAGTAGGTATGCTGAATGGTGTGATATTAGTCCCTCATCTGAAGCGTCTTCTCAAGAATCAAACAAACCAAGATATAGAGATTACACCTTAGGGAATGGACTTTGATTAAGTTAGGCATACTGACATAAGTGAACCGTGAAAAAGGCATTATTAAAATTATGGTTAATTGACTGTTTCCGTGACAACTCAGCCTTTGAAAATAATCCCACTCATAGGAGCTTTGATGATTACAAGTGGGAATTCAACTTAGAAATCGATAAGCTAGCAGATGAGTACGAACTTGGAATAGGAAAGAATGGATACATTCTAGATAACATATGGGAATATTGTAACCTAGTGCATAATAAAAATTATGAGTGGCATAATTATGATTTTGAAAATGAAGAGTGTGAGGAAATAGGAATAGAGGACAAAGACTATCATCCACCAGAAGTACAAGTAGAAACTTTGAGGTTAAGAAATAATCGTTCAAAGGTGGACAAAGTTTCGGTTTGCTTTTAGAAACAAAGATGTTGAAGGACACGCCATCTGAATTTCTTAAAGATGATGAGAACAAAACAACTTGGCAAAAAAATGAAGCCAAGATGACTCTCTACAATGCCTTACCTCCTAAAGAGTATAAACGAGTCTTCATGTGGCAAACCGCCAAGGAAGTTTGGCATACACTTATCATCACTCATCAAGGAAATTCATAAGTTAAGAATTGCAGGATTCACCTTGTTACATAAAAATATGAGAAGTTCTCAATCTCAAGTGAAGATTTTATTAATAGTGGCTTCACATGATTCAACGCTATTGTAACTAGTCTTAAATATTTAGATCAAGACTGTTAGGCTATCATTTCATTACCAAAACACATAAAAATCTAATGAACTTCGAGAGAGAAAGAACTAGAGAGAGAAAGAGTAAAAAGGAGAATGGAAGGCTTTCATTAACTAGGGAAAATGAGAAGCAACACCCTCATAACATGCTAGGAGGGTTGTATTTATACTACAAAGAGTATGGACACCTTGTTGGGTCGTTTGGGCCTTTAATGGACCGAACTAATGGGCTTTAGCGCGACACCTAGGCCCAATTAGCTTAAATAAATTCTCGTAAACTACTTTTTCCTATACAAGGCCTGAGAATATTAATGACCATCACTTTACATATAAACACGGCTAACAATATCCCCCTAAGGGGTGGTCATTACACTTATAGCTTCACGTCTTATGACGTCTTGAATCTTGGAGCCTTGTGTTCTTAGGAATTCTTTTAAGGTTCCTTTTGCATGCTTGTGATCTTGGATCTTGAACTTTAACTTGATATCCTTTGACAAAATATTGATATCGTGGTCTTTGGCCTTGATTTGTCTTGACTACTGAGATCTCTAAATCTTTATCCTTGAATCTTTATGCCGCCTTGCGATCTTGTGTCTCCACCATCATGCTCAAGGTCTTGAAAGCTTGCTAACAATCTCTTTCAACATTTTCTTTGACATGATTACTTGTACCACAGAATGGACGGAGTAGTACTTGATCCACTTGTAAGATATATCTTTGTTATTGCCCGACAATCTTGTCAATTATGTTCTTTTGAGGAAGTGCTTGTACATCAGACATTGCGGAAGACTTTGACACATGAACTTGAGCTTTCATCATGTATTTATCTTTGTCGATTGAGCATGAGGTCTTGAATCTTGACTCAGCTGGAATGATGTTGTAACGCCGTCACTTATACCTAAAAATTGATGTTAGTGATAAACAACAAATATAAACGAATATGGCTTTGTCATTCGTCTTAAGTTTGATTACATTAACCTCCGGTTCTTGGAGGATCGTTTTACAACATTGATACTATACCTGTGATTAGGTATATTCAATTTAGAAGAATCTCCTTGACAGGGTTTCCACCTCAAAGTGTTAGATCCTCTAACGCGGTTGTATTAGATTCACCGTACTTGCTTGTTCTCATTACCGAAACGTCTCAAAGCAGACAACACGGTAAGAGTGAATCAGTTAATTACTCTTTGACTGATTGAGTCGTCAATTCATTTACTAGACCATTATTGATATCCGGTTTTCATGTAGAATCTCGTAAGTCACCTGCCACAGAGATGTTTGATGTTAACTCTAGAAGGATTTCCATTCATCACTGTGAATACTAAAGAGTATCACTCTGAATGTTCTGGTAATTATCACAAGGATAATGTGTATGACTCTTTTATACCAAATGTTGTATAATGATGTATGACATTTTGTATATTGGAATTTGTGTCCTAGTGAGATTTTGATTGATCTCGATGGCTCTAGACTCTATAATTAGTGCACTTTTGTTATTTGGTGATCGAAGGCTGGAGCGGACTACCACCTTTTCAATATCAACGATCTCAGAATGAGAAAGCCGATAAAAACGTATTGAACTCCGTGAGAAATGAAACTAACTTCTTTTGAGAGAAGCCTAAGTAGCTAGGATGGGTTGTGCTTTTC
>BQNB010118468.1:4695-20987 GCA_026074375.1 Tanacetum coccineum | reverse complement strand
TATATATATATTGTTTCCCTTTTCACACTTGGAATTTTTTGCATTTGCCTTTTTCATTCCTAAGTGTGGGGGTAAAACCCGACATTTTTGAACATTGAGGCCAATGTTCCATTCTAAGTGTGGGGGGATTTCTATCGAAATGTGATCTTACCTGTGCCTTGCTGTGTCCCTCGCAACCCCGTTTTCCCGCAAAAAAATTTAAATTTTTAAGTCTTAATATCTAGTTTATTGTTCATAAAAAAAATTGTGTGTGTAGAAAAATGTTAAAATATAAATAGTTAGTTGAATAAAAAAATAATAAGTGTTTTGACACGAATGTAGGCTTTCCGTTGGTGAGAACGAAAAGTAAATTTTGACCCGACCGGTTTTATATCTTAGCTTTTCTCCTTAACGTAAATAGATTGATTTTGCTAATCTTTTATACAAGGAGCTATAAAACGCTAGTCTAGCTTGAAAAGGTCAAGACTTTGCAAGTTCCCATAATTGATTTTAAATATGCGAAGTTCGATTTATTAGAGTTGAGATTGTTGCCAGTCTATGTGACTTGTTAAAGTGCCGATCTTAATTCATTAGGCTAAGTATTCACGAGTTTCTTTATTAGAAATTTTAAATTGTAAAGAACAAGAGATGATAAAGTAGAGTATAAGTTTTGATGCTAAACATAGAATAGTTGGATTTCTTTAAGGCTCATAAGTGTTAATTGTGGCTTTTTCTCCTATTAGCTTGTTTCACCTTTATATATAATTGTTTAATAAATAGAGTTGTGCGGTTTTTTGGTTAATAATTAGTTAATAGAAGTTTTCTTTAGTTCCTTTGTGATTAAGATGAGTACACATCATGAATACTTAATTTGGCATACTATATGTATCACATTAATAAATATTTTGCTTATCCCTTAAAGAGCCTTAGGGTATATGGGGTAAGTAGAATTTAATAAGTGAAATTATAGCCTTATCCATTCCTTAAAGAGCCTAAGGGTATATGGAATGGATATTGTTGATCGATGTGATAGTCGTTTAAAGGGTGGAGGTAATAAAAATAATAATAATCTGAGACTGATAAAAGTATGCTGCATCTTGCCGGCTCACAACCGATGTTGCAGCCTTCTAAAAGGTCGAGGAAATTATCGAGGTCGAAATATGTTTGCTGCATCTTGCCAGATCACAACCGATGTTGCAGCCTTCTAAAGGACCGAGGTTTAATAATGTTGCAATAATAATAATAATAAAGCCTAACTTTCCACTCCGGGTATCTAAATAAAGCCACCGTCTCTGACCTCGTAGTTGAGTTGTTTCCGGATTGAAATAAAAAGGATAACCCCTAAATCATGCGAAATTAAAACCTTAATGTGGACCTTATTCTTACCATATCGTCTCTTTAAGAAAGGATTTCAAACTATTAATGGTCTAAACCGGGTTTACTTTATTAATATGGACATAATTTATTTGTCAATAATAATAATAAAATCCTTAAATAAAATAGGAATAGAGGAGGAAAGTGAAGTACACAAATTAGCTTTTTTATGAGTATGTTAGCATCATAACTTGTATTTTACAATGATCTTGTTTTTAAGCTTGGCTTAGAGAGGTGAAAGTTGGGGACGATGAATTTATCCATTTGGACACTTTTTGTGCTTTTTTCGATATCCTAAAAGTTATCAATGAATAATGAAAGCAATACATTATGTCACACATGAATAAGTTGTAAGTTGTAAATTAGAAAAATCATAAAAATGGAAAAAGTTTTGAAAAATGGGAAAATAGGGTGTTTTATAACTTGTGATTTCTTAACTCTCCCCACAAAAGTCTTTGCTACTTTTCAAATGATTAGTTTGGGGAGGTTTTGAGGTATTTGGTTTTAGAGCATATAACATTGCGTGAGGACACGACAATCACTTAGTTTGGGGAATTTTGATATGTGAGAAATCACATATCCTTTTTATACCAAAAATGGCCATAAAATGAACAAATTGTGCAAATTATGCTTGTATATTGCTTGTTTTGTCATTTGTGATGTGTAGGTACGGATATTGCAAAAATCACAAGAAAACGGTCAAAATCGGACAAACACGAACACGGGAACGAATAGAGTATACAAGAGCCGGTAATTTCTAGCAAAAGTCAACAAAGTCAACCCTTGGTCAAACTTGGTCAAACCACAAAATGCCAAAACCTTTAAAATACCCAAAATACCCTTAATGTTAAACCATTTTCACCTAAAGTCCCAAAAACCCTAACACCGTTAGTCTAAAACTAACGGTTGTTAAAAATGTTTTACTATAAATCCTTTTAACCCATCCCAAGCCCAAATAACGCCGACCCAATCTTCTTTCTATAAATCTTAAGCCCAAGTCAACGCCACCTTAACCCTCAGTCAAACCAACAAACAAATAACATTTGGGGGGGGGGGGGGAAACAGTTTTTACTGTTCACCGTCTTCCCCATTTCACTTTCTCACAATTAACCTTAATTATAGAGAAATTAATCCCTTCTAGAAGCTCGTCCAGTATGGCACAAAAGATACCAAGTACTAAGCTCTACATTGGCACAAGAAGCGTCATCAAACGCTTGTGATTGGCTACACGGGCTCAAGGGGTTGACACGCGTTGTAAAACCTAAAAATCTCAACAAGTATAAAATTACCAAAATACCCCTAATGCAAGAAAATTACATAAAAGCTTAAATAAAACTTCATTTAAATGTTAGAAATTATAAAAATACAACATGTGACAATTATGAAAATTATGTAAGATTAAAATACTTTATATTATACAAGAAAAATAATTAATAATTATATATATATAATTATGCCGAATTATGTATAATTATGTATTTATATATTACAAATTAAAGCAAATTAATTAAGGATAATTACAAAATAAATATTGCAAAGTTAAAATTCTGATTTTATCTATTTGAAAGCCCATTATACTCGGCCAAAATTCCTAGTATATTTCTTTTATGCATTTTCATTTTGATAAACCTAAAAACAATAATACCGAAAACCCTAAAAACTAAAAGTGCGGCATAAAGAATTTCCAGGCAAGCACGAAGTTTCTAAGGTGTTGTGAGATCACAAAAACAAAAAACAACCAAAAAAATCAAAAAAAAACACAAAAAAAAAAAAGGGGATCGTGGGAAAAATATTGGAAAGATTGTAGAGTGCTTGGTTCAATCGGGGTAATTATTTTGGTTCGAATAACACAACCGAATAGCATAAATTCATAAAATCACCAAGAATCATCAAAGGTATTTTTGTATCTCATTTTTCATCATATTAATTCGTTCTATGCTTAATAAAAATTATCATGCATGTTATTTTGGTCGAAATAATTAAATCATGTTCGAAACCCTAATTTTGGATTAATTATGAAATCGGCATTTGTAATATTTGTAAAATTGATTTTATATTTTTCTAAGGTTGTTTATATCATATATGACTCAGATAAATTGTTGGAAAATTTTTAGAAAGATTCGAAATAATTATTTGGGGATTTCCTATGTTTGCCGAATTCGAATTAAAGGAAAAAGGAAAGAAACGAATTAGGGTTAGGGTTTTTCTAATTTTTCCAGGTTTATTAAGTGCTAATTATTGTATAAAAATTGTGTTGGAATTGGGGAAAAATTAAATTAGGGTTTTGGGACTTAATTGTTTAGCCGAATTGGATTAAAAGATATGAGGGGGTGTTTTGTAATTTCAGAAACTTTGGGGTTTGTTTTAGACATGTTATTATATTTGTTATAATCTGATAAAAATAAGTTGGGGGGTATAAAATGTCATTTTGATATTATTTTGGATTAAACATGGTTAATTATGTATAAATTGTAATTAGAAAGTAATTAATTAAAATGGAGGGACTAAAAGTGTAAATTCTGAAAAGTATAAGGTCTGGTCATTTCTTAATATATAAAGTATGAAATTTTCATATTTGAATCTATAAGGGATTGTTTTGTAATTTTGGATAATTAAAGATATTGTTTAATTAATTAGTAAACTAAAAGGACTAAATATGTAAATTATGTAAAATTAAGGGTTTGACTTGTAAATACATAAAATGGAAGGTATAACCTGAATAAAATGTGAAACTTTGATATTTACACTTTTAACCTTGAAATTTGTTGATTTGGCATATTAAACCCTAAAATTTGGAAAGTTGTCATATTAAACCCTAAACTTGAAATGATGACATGTTAAGTCCCTAAACTATCCAAAATACTTAATAGAATCTCAAATGATGAATATTACTAATTATGGAAACCTACTAAAAATAGAAGTTACTAAAAATGGAAAGTTTCTAAAAATAGAAAGTTACTAAAAATGGAAAGTTTCTAAAAATAGAAAGTTACTAAAAATGGAAAGTTTCTAAAGATGGAAAGTTTCTAAAAATAGAAAGTATAACTTAAATGAATGGGTTGTAATTCGAATTCATCATTTCTTTAGGTTCGGTCAAGAGGGAGTGATTGTGATATTCCTGTGGTATTCTCTTTGATTTTGCTTTGCTTCGGAATAAGGTACAGATATTCTGACCTTATCGTTAAGGTTTCTCATGACATGTTTCTCTCTATCTTTGATTTCTCATTTGATTTGCTACATTTGCTCTGAGCCTTTTATTTTGGCTTTCTTATATGATCTGTTATTATGTTCCATTTGAACCCTGCTATGCTATCCCTTGATATTTGAACCTTTGATATTTGAACCTTTGATATTGAACCTTTGCTATGATCCCTTTGAAATGAACTTTGATATGACTTTGCTTTGAACCCTTCAGTTTGAGAACCAAGCCACTATTTGTTTCCTAGCCATGAAGGTAACATGGCCGTGTCATTGATGCACCTTTGGCATGACTCATGTGTGAGTGAGTGATTTCTCGCACCGTCCCCCATTTGATATTATATGCGCATTATGAAGACTATTATTTGTTTAAGGGGCGTATGGATGCATCCTAGATTTGTTTTGTATTCGATGGATTATGACATTATGATATTTGGATATTTGGTGACTGATGATTGGGTGCAATCCACGTCTTTCACAACAGACTTTGGAGCTCATGACTCCATGGTCACTTTGATATGATTTGTTTGGGCTTGGTGATTGAACTTAACCTAATTTGATTTTCTGATTCATCTTACCTTACCCTATGATTTGATATTCTGATTTGTCTTACCTTATATTTGTATCCCTTTGATCATGTATTATGATATCCTTTGTACCTTGTATCATATCCTTTGATTTCCGTTATCTTTTGCATTCGATTATATATATCTGTTCACTGGGCTTTGTAAGCTCAGCCGCATTTTCTTTTCCTGCGGCAGGTATCTAAGCTAGGAGCTGGGGTTGCTTTTGGGTTATGAGTGCTGAGTGTGGACTACCCTAGAGATCTTACCTTTGATATATGAATTGTTTCTTTTCAAGACATTTGTTATTTCGTTTGGATATGTCTATCTTTGAGACTTATGTACTTTAAGTCATGTTGACTTATTTCCTTTGGTTATTTATTTAAGACTTCCGCTGTTTATGCTTGTGTTATGATTGTGTATGCTTTTGATGTCACACCATATTTGTAATACTTCTACCCTTCTGGGTCGGGGCGTTACAATTTATGGTATCAGAGCTGCCAGGTTAATCATGACGAGGTCTTATGACCTTAGAGCTTAGGCTATGACCTGTGAGGATTGGGTAGACATTAGGTTCCTTCTGCGTAACTCTCTTCCGTAACCTATCTTGTTTTCGTTTGCTAATCGTTTTCTCGATCGTTCAGATGGTGACTACCCGTAGAAACTCAGATGATGATGTTCCTAACTTCGAGGCCATGATTGCTGCTGCTGTGGCCAATGCTCTCCCTAACCTTACGGCTGCTTTGAGGACTCAGATCACCAATGACATCAGGAATGGTGCTGAATCTTCAGGTGGTAGCGGTGGTGGTGGTGATGCTACACCCCAAGGGATTCATGTCTGGATCGAAAGGTTTACTAAGTTAAAGCCGCTTGCGTTTCGGTCTGCTGTCACTCCTGCCGAGGCAGAAGACTGGATTACGCATATGGAGAAGTTGTTTCAAGTTTTGGGTTGTCCTGACAATTTCAAGACTCGTCTTGCTGCGTTTAAACTAGAGGGTGATGCACTGAGCTGGTGGAAAGCTCATTTGCGTACTCAGGTTGGAGGCGATGCTTTTGCTGATACTTGTACTTGGGTTGCTTTTCGTGAAATCTTTTACAACAGGTATTTTCCGACATCTGAACAACAACGTTATGAGCGTGAGTATGGGTCGATATATCAGCTGGATCGAGAGAATTCTGGGGAATACATGGAGAGGTTCACTAGGTTGGCTAGTTTTGTTGGAACTGCTGCTGGAGATGCTCCGAGGCAAGCTAGACATTTCAAGTGGGGGTTAAAGAAGTGGGTTTTAGACCGGATCGTTAATACGGAGTATACGAATGTTGCGCAGGTTGCGGCTGCTGCCCGTAACATTGAGTTATTGCATGAGAATGGAAATTCAAATAAGCGTGATAGAGATGGTAATCGGATTCAGAACAGGGGACAGGGCCAACAGGAGAACAAGGGTCGTCATGACCAGGGTCAGCATGAGTATAGGGGTCGTCAGGACCAGAGTGTTGAGCATCGGGGTCGACAGGATCGGGGTTATGATTCGAGACGACAGGATTTTCGGGGTCAGGATCAGAGGTTTAATGGTAGGAATGGGAATGACCGCCAGGGTCAGGGTAACTACAACCAGCGCCAGCACAGGGGTCAGTCAACTCGAGATTTTAATCAGGGTCATGCTTCAGGTTCTGCAGGTCAGAGGAGGTCTACTGAGACTTTGCCTCCTCCACCTCTTTGTACTACCTGTGGAAAGCCTCATCCAGGTGTTTGTTATAAGGCTACTGGGGGATTGAATTTACTTGCGGGTCTACTCAACATAAGGTGAAGGATTGTCCCCAAGGGAAGCAGAAGCAGAGTATGCCAGCGGATTTTGCTAGACTACCTCCTACTACAGGACGGGTTTATGCTACGACTCGTGATCAGGCGGCCAAGACTTCAGGTACTATTACCGGTATTCTCTACATTGATGGTCGTACTGTCTTCATTTTATTTGATACTGGGGCTACACATTCTATTATATCTACCACTTTTGCTAAGAAACTTAATATGACTCCTACACCATTAATTGAACGTATAATCATTTCAACCCCAATGAAGAACCATATGCTTATTGACCATGAATATGTTAACTGCCCTCTACGTTTTGATGATCGTATTCGTCCTGCGAATTTGCTTCCTATCCATATGCTCGACTTTGATGTGATTCTTGGCATTAGATGGTTGGCTTCTCATCGAGCTACCATTGACTGCTATGCTAGGACTGTGATCTTTGGTAACGTTCGCCAACCTGAATTTGTTTATCATGGTTCCTCACCGCTTAAGTCCGTTAAGCTCATCTCTGCTATGAAGGCACGTACCTTGATTTCTCATGGGTGCCAAGGTTTTCTGGCTTCTGTTATGGACACATCTTTGGAGAGTCCTAATATTGAAAATCTTTCTGTTGTTCGTGAATTCGCTGATGTTTTTCCCGATGAACTTCCTGGACTTCCTCCGGCTAGAGAGATTGAATTTGGCATTGAGTTAATTCCCGGCTAGAACCTAGCTCAAAGGCCCGAATCGATGGAACCTGTTGAATTAAAGGATTAAAGGAGCAGTTACCGGAGATGTTTGGAAATGGCTTATTAGACCCAGTGTTTCGCCTTGGGGTGCACCGGTCTTATTTGTTAAGAAGAAGGATGGGAGCATGCGCTTGTGTATTGAATTACCGCGAACATCACCGTATTACAATTCTAACGCTATCCTCTTCCGCGAATCGACGATTTTTTAAACTCAACTACAAGTGGGCAAATATTTTTCAAGATTGATCTGCAATCTGGTTATCACCAGCTTCGTGTGATAGAGCAGGATAATTTTCTAAGACTGCTTTTCATACTCGTTATGGCCACTACTAATTCATGTTTATGCCCTTCCGGTCTACTAATGGCTCCTGTCCGTGTTTTATGGATTTGAAGAAACCGAATTTTCCACGAGTACCTTGAAAGTTCTTTATTGTTTTCATTGAGGACATTCTCGTTTACTAACAAGTCTGAAAAGAGCATGAGCGACATCTACAATTTAGTTAGAGATTCTTAGACAGAAGAAGTTGTATGACGAATTTTTTCGAAGTGCGACTATCTGGTTACACAAGTCGCGTTCTTGGTACATATTGCATCTGCCCAACGCCATCATTATGGATCCATCAAAGGTTGAGAGCTATCACCAAATGGCGAACCCTACTACTGTGACGGAGGTGAGTAAGTTTTCTGTAGCTTGCTGGCTATTACCGACATTTTGTTGAGGGTTTCTCCTGATTAGCTTTACCTTTTACCCAGCTGATGAGAAAGGGTGAGAAGTTTTTGTGGACGGATGAGCATCAGGAGAGTTTTGAGGAATTGAACAAAGATTGGTGTCTGCTCTCGAATATTTGACTCATCCATCATGTATCCGTGGTTTTTCAGATATACATTATGCATCGAAGAAAGGATTGGGTATGTGTGTTTTTGATGCAACATGGGAAGTTGATCGCCTACCTCAGCAACTGAAACCTTATTAAGCAAATATCCCACCTATGAATCTTGAGTTTAGCTGCATGGGTTTTTTGCATTAAAGATCTGGAGACACTATCTGATGGTGAAGCTTGTGATAAATTTACAGATCATAAGAGTCTCAAATATATTTTACTCAGCGAGAAACTTAAACATTAGACAGAGAAGCTGAGTTGGAACTTCCTGAAAGATATGACCACTACCATACAGTATCACCGGTTCAAGGCTAATGTGTTGCCGACGCACTTAAGTCGAAAATCCTGGGATGATAGCGTTTTTTTGATTCCATAATCCTTCATGAATTAGAGCGTTTGGATGTTGAGCTATGAAATATGAGTTCTGGTGTGCTATTAGGCGAGTATTAGGATATAGTCCTAACCTATGCTTACAGATCAAAGAAGCTTCAAAGGTGACTACGTAGTTTGTGGCCTAATTATGCAAGAATGTTGAAGACGGTAAACATACTTAGTGATTCATTGTTGATGATGATGCGTGTTGTGTGGTTTGAAGATAGGGCTATGTGTTCCTGAATGATCATGCACTCGCGAGAATGTTATGACGAAGGCTCATAGTTCCTCCAATTTACTAATTCATCCAGGTTTCAACCAAAATGTACAGAGATTGAACATTACATTTGGTGGAATGGCATGGAAACAAGATGTGGCTACATTGTATCCAAATGTATGACTTTCACAGGTCAAAATTGAACATCATGAGGGCTTAGTGGTTTGTTACGCCGTTTGAGATTCCTTTGTGGAAAATGGGATGAGATTTCCATGGATTCTTTACTGGTTTGCCTACTACTCAAAAAGACATGATGCGATTTGGGTGTTGTTGATCGTCTAACCATATGTCTGCTCATTTCTTACCCAGTCGAGAACTATGGATAGTAATCTGGCGGAGATTTTCTGACATGAAATCTTAGACTGCTTGGTACTCCGAGTTTTTTTTTTTTTTGTTATTTTTTTTTTTTCTTTTTTTTTTTGTTTTTTTTTTTTTGTTTTTTTTTTTTTTTTTTTTTTTTTTTTTTTTTTTTCTATTGTATCCGACAGAGATTGCCAAAGTTTACGTCTCATTTTTGGGAAGGATTACAGCAAAGCTTGGGGAACTCGACTTAAGTTCAGTACAGCAATTTCATCCTCTAAACGATGGCCAGTCCATAAGAGTACCAATCAGACTTTGAGAAGATATGTTGAGGGCTTGCTTTGGATGGGACAGGTAGTGGAAGAATATTTTATGCTTGGTGTAGTTTGCCCTACAATAAAACGATTGGCATACTAGCATCGAAGGCAGCACCTATTCGAGCATTTTGTATTGTAGAAAATGTCGAGCACCTATTTGTTGGGATGAAGTAGGTGAACGTTTGATTGAAGGTCCGGAGCTCATCGAGATTACTAATGAGAAGGTAGCTATTGCTAAGGAGAAATTGAAAGAGGCTAGATCGCGACAGAAGAGTTATGCTGATAAGTATCGACGTGACTTAGAGTTTCAAGTTGGAGATCGCGTATTTCTGAAGGTTTCGCCATTCAGAGGAGTTAAACGTTTTGGGATCAAGGGCAAGCTCAGTCCTCGATTCATCGGTCCGTTTGAGATTTTGGAACATATTGGAGAGGTTTTGTATCGTCTGGCGCTTCCTCCGCAGTTATCGCATGTTCATGATGACTTTCATGTATCTCTTTTGAGGGGATACCATTATCATCCATTGCATGTCGCATCTTATCCTTTTGATCAGATTCAGCCTCATATGTCTTTGTCCGAGGAACCTGAATCCATTCTGGATCGGCAAGAGAGTGTCATGAGAAATAAAGTTATTCCTTTTGTGAAGATTCTTTGGAAGAATCACCCAGAGCGTGAGGCTACCTGGGATACCGAAGAGTCTATGCGAACTAGTTATCCTCATTTCTTTGTCTAGTTCGGTATGTTTTCGTTTCGTTCTCATTTCGTGTTCATTCCGGTTCATTTCAATTTTCGAGGACGAAAATTTTTTTAGAGGGAAAAAGATTTTGTAAAACTCTAAAATCTTCAACAAGTGTAAAATTACCAAAATACCCCTAATGCAAGAAAATTACATAAAAGCATGCATAAGTTTCATTTTAATTCTAGAAATTATAAAAATACAACATATGACAATTATGAAATTTATGTAAGATTAAAATACCTTATATTGTACAAGAAAAATAATTAATATTTATGTATATATATTTTGTGCCGAATTAGTAGTATTTATTTAATTATACTTTACAAATTAAATTAAATAAATTAAGATAATTACAAAATAAATTGGGCAAGATTAAAATTCTGATTTAGTCATTTTGAAAGCCCATAAACTCGGCCAAATTACTCCATATTATCTTTATGCATTTTATTTGTTAAATCCTAATACAAAACACACCGAAACCCTAAAAATCAAAAGAGGCGGCACCAAAATTTTTTCAAGGGCAAGGACCATTTTCCTAAGGTGTTTTGGAGATCAAAGAAGGTGGGAAAAATAGTGGGAAGATCGTGGATTGCTTGGTTCGATCGTGGTAATTGTTTTGGGTTCGAAAAACACAACCGAGTACTATAAATTCATCAAATCATCAAGGATCATCAAGGGTATTTTTTGTAGGATCGATATTCCTTAATGAAACACTGATATACTGTCAACTATGCGGAATCTAGTTGGCAGTACTAAGAAGAACACACAATGATTAATCAAACTTTGTATTACCACACTTTGAATCTGCCTAAGTTTGCAGATCCCTAATACAATACTAATCTCTAACTAATGCTTTTTGCTATTGTTGCTTTGTTGTTCGTGTTCATGTGTATTATCTAATACCTTCCTAGAGATCCTTTTATAAACATAAGGATAACTCTAGTAGGTGTACAGTCCTTGTATGACATAAACACTAATCAATACTAATCACTAAGATAACTGTTACAAGATAATTACTAACATAACCGTTTAAATAATAATCCTTTAAGATTCCTTTATCCACGGCAGTACGTTGACTTTTCCATACTAAGTAGGCAGTACTTCGATCTTCAACTTAGCAGTACTTTGACCTTTTGCTTAGCAGTACGTTGACCTTTTGACTTGTATTTCCCAACAATCCTCCCCTAACTTGAATTCTACTAGCTTGACTTCAAGTTTCTTGATGGTTGGTCATCTTTCTTCAGCATCAACACAAGTCTTCAATATAATCCTCTAAGCAGTATCTTGTATACAATCTGTTTGAGTATCTTGAAATGAAACCTCTCGTCTTGAACATAAACACTTCTTCAAAAATCTTTGTCTTTGTATCAAACAGATTGTTCTCAATCAGTTTTTTGCATGTCTTCTCAGCAACATAAATGGTTTTTATGAGCCTTTACCAAGTAGCCATTCACTCTTGGGCTAGTCAGTTCTTTGGTACCTAGAAAAGGTAATAATCCATGGTGAACTAAAAACCACTTCAACACTCAGAACATTAATCATAGTGTGTTTTAATACTAAATATTACTTTAGTACAGTCATTACAACCATAAACGGATTTGATAAGACTTTACCTGTAGCCGTTTGCTCCAGACTAGTCCCACTCTCAGTAAAAAAACATTGGTAGATTTGAGAACCTATTGGGGGTTTTGAGAGCACACTATTAAAGTTATCAACTGATTTTTGAGTTCTCTTTACCAAAAGCCGTTTGCTTTGGAGTAGCCAATACTTCAGTGCAATACCATGGTGTATTGATCACCATACAATTTTTGGTAAATTGGCAACCATCAACAGATTTGAGATGTCTTTACCAAAACTGTTTGATTTGGACTAGTCAATTCTTATGTTTGTTAGACATGGTGAATTGATTACCATTTGTTGTGTGGTGGTTAACCAACACTCAATCCCTTAAAACAGTTTGATTTTCAAATATTTGTGCCTTAAACCTTTTTGACACACTCAAAAACTTTACAATAATATCAAAAACAACTTTTAACATAACATACTTTCACAAGGTACTGTTTGTATATAAACTATCAGTTACTTTAAAGAATGTACTGCTTTTTTCACAGTTAAATCCTTTTATCAAAATAAGATATATATAAAACGAAATTTTGATAAATGCATACCAGTATGTTTAAGAATTGTCAGCCCCCCCCCCCCCCGGGGGGGGGGGGGGGGGGGGGGGGGGGGGGGGGGGAAAAAGGGGGGGGGGGGGGGAGGAAAACACCCCCGGGGGGGGGGGGGAAAAAAAAAAAAAATTTAAAAAAAAAAAAAAAAAAAAAAAAAACATGAGGGGGGTTATTAAAAAATGGGGAAATGAGGATGGTAATATTTTGTTAATGTTGATTGTTGAGAGATAGAATATTATGAATAGGATTGTAATGAGAAATTAATGAGATTATTTTATATTGATTTTGTTATATGATTGAATGATTGTTTTAGTGTAAATTAATATTTATATTGTGTTTGATATAATGAAGATTAATTAAGAATAAATATTATGATTTAAATATATTATTGTTTATCAGAAGTAATAGTATATTCTTTCAGTGTCTCCCAAATGGTGTAAGATCACCTAAGAAGTACCAAACCTAAACCAGTTGGAGGATGTCTCATAAATCTTATACAACCCCGATGTAGGTGATATAAATCCTGTCTATCCAAGATATGCCAGTATCCTCCCACAAAGTATGAATGCTCTAAAATGATTATTTTGCCCGAGATTATGAGATTCTTCCATCGTGAGTAATGACTTTGAACTCTGTAATCACGGAGATTGCTTCTTGTGACTCTCTATCTTGTGCATTCTGCTCAAAGTCTACAATCCTAAGATAGTTTCTAAGCGCATCAACTGTTTCTGTCCTCAACTTAAGCTTCTTTGATGGCTTTTCTTCAAAAATTGTAGCTTTTCGCTTCCTTAAGAGTCTCTTTGCATCTCTTTCCTGCAACAACTGCCTTTCTTTCTCTGAGCCCATTGGAATAAAATCTTTGAAAGAGTCTTTGATGGATTCTTGAACTCTGTCATATAGTTCCTTCATCTGTGGATACCTAAGCTTTTGTAAATTCTTGTATCCTTGACCTTTTAAGAAGTTCATCATTTGATTCCTTTCTTGAGCAAGAGAAGTAGGTTTCTTCAAAATAGTCTTTGACTTTGCTTTCTTCAATTCTTCCAACCTCTTTCGTTCTTCTTCTGCATCCCATTCAGCTTGAATCTTTCTAGCAACCTCCTCATCATTTGTAGTTTCCAAGGCTCTAATTTGTTGAAGAGTTAATTTCTTATTTTTGGTCTCTTCAACCAATATTCCTTTGCCTTTATCTTTTGGATCAGTGGCTTGAGTTGGTTGTTGAGGTTGAGATTGTATGGGGCCAGGAATGCTTAAACCTCTTGGTCTACTGATATTGAGAGAGATATCAGCAAGAACTTCATCAACTTTGAACTGTCTTCGGACCCTCTCTTGAGTTGGACGAATTTGGGCATGAAGACCCGCATCATCATCAAAATTTAAGGTCCTTGGAGTAATAATACTCTGTCTAGCAGTACTTTGAAATGTCTCCAAATCTAATTCTTCAATGTCTCCACTCTTTACATTAGAAGCCTCTTTCTCCTCAACATTGATTTCTTCAGTTTCATCACTTTTTCTTTCCAAGTCAGGAGTAACAACAGCATTTCTATCAACAATATCTTCAAAGAAAACATCTGCTGTATAGTCTTCTTGAACATAGTGCTCTTCAGATAAAGTACCTTCATCCTTATGCCTCCCCACTTTGACTGAAGACACTTTCTTCTTATGCTTCTTCCTTTGCCTCTTTCTTCTTTTCTTAAGATTCTGACTTTCTACCCATAAAGCGTGATGTTTGACCACTGGCTGTACGAATTTGGACAGTTTCTTGAGTTTGGCCTTCAGCTTATGAATCTGTTTGGCTTGAGAAAGAGTTTGCTTCTTGAGCCTCCTAACTTCCCTGCTTTAAAAGCATTGAGATCGAATAAGTTCCCCCCCCCCCCACCTTCCCCCCCCCCCCATCTCCTCCAGATGTTTGAGACGCATCTGTGGGAGTATAATCATTGGGAGATTTTAGAATAGCAGTAGTACCCTGAGATTCAGCAGTACCTTGTAGACTAGCAGTACCCTGAGATGCAACAGTACCTTGAAGACTACTATCTTGAGCAGCACTTTGAGAAGGAGTACCTTGAGCATCCCTTGGAGAAATTGCAGCCTGAGAATGAGTGCTCTCACTATGTGCTTCCTCTGCTGCTAATGCTGTAATGACCTCTAACATGGGTGGAGTCAAAGGGGTAATCCTTCCTGAGAACTTAGGACTATTCTTCTCAAAAAGTAAAGACCTTAGAGGGAAGATAACAGATGGTAGAAAATTCGTAGTCCTGTTTACTCCCTCAAATTGTTTGTACAAAAACAGCTGAATAATCTATGACCCAAAAATAAGTGTACCAATGGAAATATGTCCAGCAATCCATACATAATCATCAAAAAGAGAAATTGAAACTTTTATTTTTGTGGCTAATCCTACAAGGTCAGATCAGATTTAGTTCCCCAAATTGTTCCCATGATGTAACTATATAGGACTAATACAGTGAAGTAATACATGAACTAAATACTTCCACTGAGGGCTAAATAAAGTTTAAGAACGTAAGTTATCAAATTACCCTCATAGCCTATGTCTCTGAGCGAGTCCCAAATAACTTGCTTTGGAAAGCAGTCAACACCATCAGCATCATCGAATAGTAGATCAGCCCGAATGGTTTCCTCTGAAATCAAAACCCTTTTTCCAGCCACCATTGCGCGAATATGAGGCACTTCATTAATTATTCTTAGAGAAGCTGTAGCCCAAAATTGTTGAAGCCACGGACCAATGAGATCAGGATCAACTAACAAAGAATAGTTAATTGAGCATCCAGTGAGATAATCAATGATTTGATAAAAATCAGCATTATGCGCAGTCTTCTCCACACAAGCAATCATATTATGCTTGTTACAAGTGCGAATATTGGCCATTTGATATGAAATTGATGTGCGTCGGAGGTTGTATTTAAAAATTTGTGAATAAAAAGAAATGAAATGAGAGAAAAATGCAATTCAGTTGAGCATTTATAGGTTGCGTCGGTTAACAAAGAAAGTTACCGTTGTAAATACGTTTCTATCGCAAAAACGTACGTTTGACCGTTGACCGAACGTTAGAACAGTACTTAGTTGTCTAAGCAGTACTTTCTAAGACGAGCAGTACTTTGAGTTGGCTAAGCAGTACTTTCAACCGAAAAAGCTGTTCAACTCAAATTTGTCAATCACAACCCTGCAATTTTTCAAAATATCTCATCAAATCTTTAAAACCTTGAATAATCATGCATATCCTCCCCGTAAACGTAACAATAGAGCTTCCAAAGATTCTTTCTAACCAGAACAGTACGTCACTTGAACACCAGTACTTTACATGTAGTCCTCCCCTCAAATGTAGCTATTGGTTTATCATACTAATGGTTACCACCAAAAAGTTGAATCTTGCCAAGTCAAAGCCTTTGGTGAGTAAGTCTGCTACATTGTCATCAGTGACCACCAAGCAGTACTCCTTCCTATTTACACTCTCTACTGAAACAGGTCCAAATAAATCCATATGGAGCAATTCTAAAGGTTCTCTGACTGTTCTTTCTTCAATCTTCTTGCAAGAAGCCCTGTGCTGTTTACCCTTTCTACATGCCA
>BQNB010118467.1:2397-20987 GCA_026074375.1 Tanacetum coccineum | reverse complement strand
GCTAGTAGTAGTAATTTATTAAATCCGAGCAGTAGTAAAAACTTACTGCTTTTTAATATTAGCAGTACTAAAAATAATATAGGCAATACTAATAAAATGCTAGCAGTACTAACTTAGTGACACTTTTTCTGTCACTAATCCGTCGCTAATTTGAGTACTCCTTCCTCCCATAGCATTTAGCGACAATTTTTTCTGTCACTAATCTGTTTCTAATGGCATTCTCCTACCTCCCATGTTTTTAGTGACCCATTTTTTAATAGTCACTAACTTGTCACTAATGTGTCACAAATTCGACTACTTCTTCAAGGCACGAATTGTATGATCAGGTGTGTCCACTTCTTATTCTTTGCGTCTGTTTGAATAAAGTCTAGGACGAATGATATGTATTTATAACAAAAATTGGATGTAATCCTCTTTTATTCTCCACGTCAGAGGCCCAACATCTTTGTTTCTCGATCTCACTCGTCTAAATCATAGCACAAACTTTGTAACCAAACAGTATTAACAATTACCTTTGACAGTAGAAACGTGCCCAAGCAGTTGTAACTTTCATTCGAATCCAATGCTATTAGTACTTAACTCCAAGAGGCTAGCAGTATTATCTTTTCTTTGTACACTCGTGGCAGTATTAACTTTGAATCCAAAACAGTGTTAATCAAACTGAGCAGTACTAATAAACCACGCAGCAACATTAATAATTTCATGTATACAATTGAACCATACAACATTATTAATACCTTTGATCCTAAACGTGTAGCACTTCATTGGCAACACTAAAACACGAACAATATAACTGCTATCTGTTTGAAACAGTATCATGCATTTCCACCTTGAATCACCATACATCCACGTTTCCCATACAAGTTACACCAAACGAACCATGAAACAAACATGAACAAGCAATAGATGAGTATCCTTTATCTAAATGCGTGAAGATCCATGTTATCATTAAATAGACGAACATATATGAAAACCCTAACAGCTTGATGACAATCAGAATAACAATTGTATAATAACAATTGTATATCATAGACTCCAGATCCATCACCAAAACAAACTTCATTAGAATGCACAATAAATTAGGGTTTTACCATTTTACCGTTTTAGTGAAGAAGGTGAAGAGAATGATAATAAAAGGATTAATTAGGAACCCGCTAGTTCCTACGGGTATTGTGGAAAGTAATAGTGAAGTGGAAGTGGTATTTGATGAAACTGCTAACATAAGGATTCCAATGAGTGGTAAAGATGGAAGTGATAACTGTTATGGTACTAATAGCTTGTTGGAACAATGGAGGGATTCTTATCCGGATAATGATGATTATGACCCGTATGATGACGATATGTACGAATATCATGATTTGTCCGAGCACCTGCAGTCTATTTGTGATGATCTTGATATCACGGTCCATGGCAGGAAGAAGAAATAGAATTTTTGATGTTTGTTGAGTCAATTGTAATCTAGTCTTAGTAGTATCCTCCTATGGAGTAGTTGTGCTTGTTATGTTCGTTTTTTTGCCTATGTAACGGGCTGAGATGTGGGACTCACCCACATCCTTTGTACTGAATCGCTTTTTTGGAGTAATACATTTACCGGGGAAACTCTTTACCTAAAAAAAATAAAAGGATTGATTATGTAGCTAATGATATTATCATTAAGGATAGAAAGAATTAGGCAATAATGATTAAGGAATGATTTGGGGTAGTAGTAGCAATGCTTAGATTGTGTAGGAAGGTGAGATAATCATTTGTTGGGAAATGGGGATTAACAAATTATTAGGGAATGTTTAAGTAATAAGTGAGGTGTAGGTGATATGTGAGGAATATATAGAGGAATGTGGTAGTTTGTAAAACATTTAAGTGTAAAAAATGTAAGAAGGACAAAGCATAATTAACCATCAATTACCACAAACTCAAATAGTCATGAAGAATTAATCCAAGATAATCAACATTGGATATGATTACTAATCATCTTGATGATAACAAGCTAAGTGTTTTGCACCTCAAGTAAAGCACATCCCGTAAAGGGAAAGAATGCATTTGCGTAGAGTGACCTTTGACTTTGTTTGACTAATAAGGGAGTAAAACCCGTTACGTGATTAGAGACAACGTAAATCCAAATTAAGGTCAAATGAATACTTTCGTTTGATGGTATATTGAAAGTATGATTATACTAGGTTTAGAAAAGAAGTTTTAGGCTTGGCAAGAGGCGTTTTGTTGAAAAACGGGAGGACTTCTTTTATCTCCTCTCTAGGTCTAAACCTCGTTTTGTTTGTTTCCAATTGCTCAAGTATCATGTACATACCTTTATTGAAAGATCCGCATGTGTCGGGTAAGAGGAAAGCCAACGAGCAAAATTCCGTAAAATGGAATTCGAGTGTGGCGCGCTTGCCATGTGCTGGCGCGTGACCAACGCGCCAGAAACACTGTTCCGGTTTTGCAGATTTGGCTATCGTTTGTGATTTTAAGCGTTGCGAATGTTTATCTGTCATCATTAAAACATAAATGAGATCTCAGTCACATTAAAACATAAAGGAGATCTCAGTCAATGTTGCTCCAACAATCTCCTCCTTTTTAATGATGAGAAATAAAATTTCGAAGGAAATAAAATTACAAACATAGCGAAGATGAAGAACACCGTTGATGTAGCTTGCATCTTGATCTTGTAATTTGGTGAAGCTTGAACTTTGTTCACCTATGAGCTTTAGTAGCTTTACTTCTCTCGTAAGCTTTAACTCTCTTTGCTATCCTTATCTCCTTTTGTCAAATCAAAAAGAGCGATCTTGATCTTTTACTAGAAGGTAGATATCTTTGTGTAGGTAGAGAGTATATATCTTCAAATGTGCTCCCCCTATATCATTTCCCCCTTGTTTCAAGGCGGGGATTCATGGGTCAAGAGCATTACCTTCGAGGTTTTCTTGGCTATAACTAGCAACAAACAAACACAAAAACACCACAAGCAACAAATACATACACATGTTCAAGTCCAACATGTGTTAGCTATCATTTGGATACTTGCAAACATGGATTAGTACAAACATAATCACATGCATAACATCATCATATAGATATTCATAGGACAAATATATCAATCATGCATCAATATATCACATACTTAAATAAGCATAATAAATATTCAAGTTAGAGCACATAGTTTCACATACAAGCACTTAAGAGTGTAAAGCGAGACTTAGATGTTAAAGGCGAGATGTGATAGATATCTAATTACTTTTAAGGGGTATATGGTGAACCTATGCTTTTTTCAACTTTTTTTTACTTTTTTTATTTTTAAAATATATTTTTTTATTTTTTTATATTTTCTTAATTTTTTTTAAAATTTAATTTCTTACGGAATTTTTTTCATACGTTATTTTACATGGAAATTTTTTTCTTTTTCATACGTTTTATCCTTGGTAATTTTTTTTAATTTTTCTCGTACGTTATTTTTCTATTTTTCGCGCAGCCAACGTTATTTTTTTCATCCCTCCGTTCAAAAACGTACCAAAACAAAGAAAACGTATAAAAATGTATAAAACGAAAAAAGGGATAAAAACGGTTGAAAACTTTTTTTGACTTTTTATACAAATGAAAAATAACGTTTTTTACCTGCTAAATAACGTACAAATACATATAAAAAATAACGTACGAAAATAACTTTTTTACTTGGTTAAATAAAGTATGAAAAAATTATTCTGTAGGAAATTAAATTTTCTTTTTACCAAGTAAAAAATAAGTCTATACTTCGGCCCAAATAGAAAAATAACGTACGGAAATAATAATTTTTCTAAAAATTTAAAAGTATTTAAAAAAAATTGAAGAATAATAATTTTTTTAAAGGTAAAGGTTCACCATACATCCCTGTGAAAGCAAAAAAACAACAATACCTTACCTGTTAGACACACGTTAGTACTTAACGGGAATAAATTTTGCACCATTCGTCTTTAGGGATGTATGATGCCTCATTTTACTAACGAATGGATGAAAATTACGCAAAGTATAAGTCAGAGATGTGAGATGGTCATTTTGCAAACCACAAAGATGTATTTGAACTTTACTCTATTTTTTATGAATCAAATTTAAGCAAGGAATCAGAGAATGTGACAAATACGATGATGGAAGATAGAAGATAAAAGAAAAGGAAAAAGAATACTAGTAAAATATTCTACTGGATTTGGATCATCAGCAAGAACTATTTGAGACATTGAATAAGAAACACTAAGATTGTCAATAAGATAAGAAACTAAGAGGCCGTTTAGTTAGTGAAAAATATCCTATTGTTTTAAGAAATTTTTTATGTCAAAAAAAATATTGAAAATCCATTTAGTGGGTGTTTGGGATTGCTGTTGGAAGTAGATTATCTGCTTATTGCGTTTTCAAAACGCAAAAATCATGTCGCAAGTGTTTGGGTAGGAAAATACAAGAATCACTTATCTGCGTTTTCATCCCTTCAAAACGCCGTTTTCAAAAAGCATGTGAGTCCCTGCTTTCGCAAAACGCAAGTTACCTCTAATGGCAAAATGACGAAATTACCCCTTACGTCTTTTTTGTTAAAACTGCAAACACACTTACTAACCAATCTTATTTTTTCATACAAACATTTTGATCCAGTAACACTAACCGGTAGAAGATAACCCCACACCCCCTTTGTTTAAACCCCCCCCCCCCCCCCCCCCCCCCCCCCCATCTTGAAACGAGTATGTTTATCACATATTTGACTTTTTATCAAAGGACATGGTTAATGGTGTTGAAGAACGGTGGTGATGAATGGTAGTAATGAATGCAAATGATGGCGTCAATGGAAAGTGTGTGTAAATGAAAATAAAGTGAAACCATAGGAGAAAAAACTAAGAAAGAAGATAGAAAAATATGTGTTGGTAAATGAAAAAGGAATGGATAAGGATGTATTAGATGTTGACTTGTAAATAATTATTATAAATAATTGTTAAAATGATGAATCATGATAAATCCATATCTATGTTTCGTTAAAATATGTTTAAACTAAAAAAATTATGCCATTACTTAATAACGAGGTTTGTTACCCGCGCTTCGCCGCGAGTCACGGGGTTTTTATTTAAAATGAGGGTAGTTTTTCGTAGCTAGGTTCGTAACCCGCGCTCACCTTAAAACTCATCTGAAAGCAATATTCACAAAATATTTGTTGTTGTAAAAGTACAGAAAAGCGAGTTCAGTCAGTAACAATACAAAGTAAGCCCTGGTTTCCGAATTTAAGTCCAAATCTGTCTTTTTGCGTCTGTACGAAACTTTGTTGCTGCTTGTTGTTGCCAACGCTTTTCTTCAAGGCATCTCGGCCAATTGTTCACTGTATTTCTTACCTGCAACAAATAATTAGAAATTAAACAATGCACATTCAGGACATATAATAGTAATACTAATTAACTTGGTAAAAAATGCTTACGCAAAGACAAAATTTTCAGGTTCAACAATTCATTGAGAACACAAAATCTAACATATACCAATGTGGCATACGTGATGGTTAACCTGTATATGGAGTCACAAATTTTAAGAATTCATTTGAAAAGAATAGCAAACCAATGTGAATCAAGCAACTCACCTGATAACCGTTCCAACTCCAAGAGGACTTTCGTTTACGAATCTGTATATGAGTTTGGTCTCTTCGTTTTGCTTTTATATGTTTTGTCTTGTTGGTTTTTCGCCACCGATCAGCTCCATTCTTGGGATTGGTGGTTCTCTTATTCTTTTGGGTTCATCCTTCATCATTATATCGCCTGCCGACTTTCCGTATCTTAAGTGAATACAGAACCAATAAAGCCCTTTCACGCTCCTCGACAGCATCTTATTGTTTTATTGGTCTCGACGTTGTCTAGGAAAGAAGCTGATCCAGTGTAACCTGTAAATGCGAAAAAAACAATTGAAATAACTCAAAACCTATCCCATCACAGACTTCTCCTTAAAACTTATTATCTAGTTTGATTATAATATATCAGGTAACAACAATTAGGATAATATGTGTTGTCTTTCTATCGCTAGTGTTTGTTAGTTATTATTTATGCAACATAGTAGTTACATTATAATGAATGTTAATTCAAGGCTAGCAGTTGGCCGATCAAAAAAGGTTACAACCCACTGATATGTACCTATGATTTTAATATAGAGCAGGTGAAGTGGACAAACTTCTGCTACTCGTTCCCCACTCCAAACAGGACATTCCACTTAATCAATTTCTTTTCTTAGTTTATCAAATGTTAAGTGATCACTATTCTGTTAGCAGAGAAAAATTAGCTCGTTCTAAAGCATGATTCAGGTTTTAGTATTCCTTGTGATTCTCTAAGCGAAACTTAAAGGTAAATTATTTGCGAAATTCCAAAGCCTAGTGAAAGAGGTATATGGGTATACTTGTCACTGCAAACGTTTGAAACTTCAAGTATTTAAATTTTCAGCATCATATGTCATTGTTGTACATAGCTCTCTAAAAAGTACATCTTAAATGCCAATTATTAACAACTCATAATAAGTCAATACGGGTCGAAACTAAGAAATGAATACGGGGTGCATGGGATTAATAATTCTAGAACTGCTTATTAGCTTATTTCTTTTTAAATCCTAAAAGCAGGTTATCATTTTGAAATACAACTTTCTTAAGTTATATAGTAAAAGAACTTATAGAAAATATGCAGAGTTTCATACATATTGACTAAGTAAGCATGCTATTGAACTAATTCGATGATGAATAATATATATTATTATAACCATCTAACAACCCTAACTATTAGGCCTAATAACAACATAGTTACAGAAGTTAATAAAAAATAATCAACTCAAAACAGACCTGCAATTATGGTCATTGGCTTAATTTTCATGGCTAACAACTTCTCGGCTTCCCTTAAAAGTTCCCTAGGCCAAACTACCATTGAGGTAGTCCCATCGCGCGCCTTGTCACCTTGCAAATTTGAGTTCATTAGTCCTCCAACGTCCTCGCCTACACTGTGTATAACCTGTTCTAAACACCGAAGTCATCATTTTAGAAGGATTTTGAAATAACCTTACACAAATAATGTGTGGCGAAATTATTATTGATTCAATTTTTTAGCCGGTAGGTCTTTCAGTTATAATGTGTATTAGCCTTAGCAACTGAAAAGTATAAGCAATACACAACAAATTTGTAAAGCGTTGAAAACGAAATAAAGCCCAGTTGATACATTCAGGTGCACCTTCATGTGAGTCCAAATGGTTTTGTGGGTCTCTGTGCAACAACCTGTAAATCAACTGCTTGGCTAGAAGGCTTACCTGCATTACATCCAAATTCACTCGATATAAAGTTTGTCATATATATCTAAATTTAGATAGTCATAATATCTACAAAATGAAATAAATTTGTTCCTCACTTTTTCTTTTTCTGGATATGCATAACGTTGTTTGTACACTTGCAGTGTCGTGTTCAGATCGTTCATTTCTTTGTACATGTTTTATATGTGTAAAATAATGGTTGTAACTGGGTTGCTAAATTTTCCATTAAAGCCTTATGCGTCAAATAGTGTGACAAAACTATTATTGGAAAAATCAACCAAGAAACATACCTAAGCTCATACTTGCGTATTTATTAGAGACGCTTATCTGTCATGTACGCCTACAGTGTCTTAACATAATTTGGTGTATCATTTTTGCTTCAAGGTGTCTTGCTTTTCAAGCGGTTTCTTAATCCTTTTATGATTCGCTTCAACCTCCCGTGTATTCTCGCTTCTTCAGTCTGTCCAACACACATAAAAGTAAGCAGCTAAAAATAAACTCCTTATGAGCACAATGAACTTGATTTATTAAATAAAGGATTTCATATTGAAGCAAAAATGATACACCAAGGATTAAGAAATAAAAGATTAAGAAACAGCTTTGATAATATACATATGAAATTTTTTATATTAAGTTCTGTTTTCTAATAACCTTTATTGTTATATTTTTTGCATAACGGCAACGACCAGAAGATGTTATTTGTAGGAATAAGTTGTGTGCAGTGTCGTTTCCATACACAACAATTGAACGATGTGTGGGTCCAAAAACTTATATATCGGGTGAATCACACTCAATAGCCTAAGCACACAACACAAAGCAGTAATACGAACCGTGCATTAAAATAAGGAACTAAGGGGGCGTTTAGATTAGCTTTTTTTGTAGGCTTGTGGGCTTATTTGAATTTGAAAAATCTCGTAAGCCCTTCTTCGAGTTATGAATTTATTAGGCCGACGCGCTGAGCTTATGGACTTAAATAAGTCATAAGCTCATAAGCGAGAAAAAATGAGCATATGAGCTTTTTTTTTAATTCAAATAAGTCCATAAGGCCTAAAAATAAGTTGATCCAAACAATGGCGAGAAAAGAATCTAATAAGCATGATATCACTTGTATAGTTGAACATATTTCTCTTACAATTGTATTACTTACCATAGAGTTTGACTTTGTGAGTAACATGGCGATCTCAGGATGCACTTGCATCAAACCACTGAACACATGTTACAATAAAACAAATGAAGGTCTGAAAAAACGTTTAGGATTTTGGTTGGTGTATGAGATGGGGGTGCGACGGCCTTGGTGCATAAGCCAAAAAATGGGCACATAATCTTTTATGGTGTTTTTTTTAACTTTCTAGATGTGTTTTGATTCGTTTTTGTTTTTCGGGTTACTACGATCAAAATGTGTTTAGGGGTGTCTAAAATTGATCATTAAAACCATTGCTTGTTTATTTTGGCAGTAAGTAGTTTCAAAAGGCTTACTCCCTCATACATACTAAACTAAGCAATCAAAACACCCAAAAAACTACTTATTTAGTGTATTAAAGCATCATAAGCAATCTAATTATGTGTCTGCAAATTCGATGTTGAATAATCAAAACTCCGTAAGCATAATCAACCCTAGGTATATATAAAACAACACCACATTACACAGCTACGCAATAAAATATAAACATTTGCTAAACTTACCACATTAATCCACACTATCTACTGATAATTGAAACAAAGTTACTTCCAAACGCCCACTGCACCGTACTAAACCTCACCAATAATCAAATAGATCTATAAAAACAACTCAAGCACATACCTCAAAATATTAGTACGCTTTGGCAACGGCGGGATCAAACTCCGGCTAAGAAGACACCATATCCAGTGGCAGCAACACGACGCGGTTTGGCCAGGTTTATCTGAAAGCTAAAACATCAAAATTACTGAAAATATCACGAATCACTCAAATCTGTAGTTTCTTCTTTCTTAAATAAATAAATTAAAGCTAATAAACAAACCCATTATCAAATTATAAAGAATAACACTATAAACAAAACGCATCTCAAAATTTAGTTTTTAACCTTCATACTTGCATTTTCTTCTTTCTTGGGTTAGTTGGCTTGTTCTTTCTGTGTAATCGACTCACATAAAGAAAAAGATTGATAGAAGCCCTCTGATTTGATTTAGAGATTGCATGTTTCATCTTGGATTGTATGTTTGATTTCGTGTGATGGGTGTGGTTTTGTAAATTGTGTGAATAGAGAGAGAGAGAGGTGTGGTTTTGTAAATTTTGTAGAATGGGGAAGAAGTGGGCGGTGGAAGGTGGAAGAGAGAAAGGGAAGAGGGTGAAAGAATGTACACGTAAATAATATATGTCCGGAATGCGACTCGGGCCTTTGGAGACGCACACGATAGCGTTTGGATTCAATAAATATAATTAATTAATTTATATTAATTGTGTAAATAATAAGATAACGGTCGTTAATTAATTAGTTACTTAACGGAATTTATTTAACGATCGTTAAATGTTAACATAAAGGACTTAATGTTAAATAATGAGAAAAGGAAAGTTTTGGCTTGGGTTGTGGGCTTGTGTTTGGGGCCGGTTATACCTCAACAAGAGGAGGGGAACACGTATCCCATATACGTGTCACATGTATCAAAACGTCAGGTCAGATGGGTTTGTATTAATTAGTTTTCAATCCGCCTGGCATTAAATTTTGTAAGATAATGCACCATTAAAGCCACATCGGGATGATAATCCTGAGGTTTAATATAAAGGTATAATAATAGAAATACCCTTTTTAGTCATTTTACTTGGTAAATCATAATCTGATTTGCCAAACACTAAAAAAATTGATTATCTGATTATTGCGATATCAAACAGCATAATCAAATCCAAACACTACTTTTCATAATCACGTTTTATAACAGCTGATTATCCGTTTTCAAAACGCATAATTTATTTTGAATAAGCAATCTCAAATACCCCCTTAGTCGCATTTTTTTCAATATTTTTCAAAAAAAAAATGAAATTCTCATTCTTACATTTTTTTCAACATTTTTACATAAAAATTGAAAATTTCATTTTATCATTCTCGCTTTTTCTTTTTTATTTTCTTCTCAATAAAAAAAGTATAACTCAATCTAAATGAATTTTTTGTCTTAATTTTTAATTGCTGTTCTTGTATGTTCATAAAAACCTAAATTAAGGGTTAATAAAAATTAATTAGACAAAACCTAAGATGTATGCAATTTTTATTTGATGGATTGGAGATTAATTGTTAATATCGGTTATGTATTAATTGTTAATATGTATCTTCTCGCTTTATTAAATGGTTAATTTGATTGAGATTCCATGGTGAATCTTTAAAGTTTACCATGGATGATGGGGGGGGCGTGGGAAAAGTATGATATTTGATATATGAATGTATAATAATGCTAAGTGTTAATCATTCATAATTGCTGAATAAAAATATGGTCTTGAAGTGTATTAGTTGAATTTTACGTTTTAGGAGAGTTATGGGGGGGGGGGGGAAACCCCAAACCTGTTTTTAGTAAAAAAAATTCATAAATAATATTCATCCGGTTATAGTAAAAAATTTGTAATTTTTTGTGGAGTGTGGTCCTACGACTTGTAGATCTACACTTGTAGTTTTGAGCTAAGGCTCGAGATGACTCTAGCTACACTTACGTGACTAAAGTAAAATTAAATTGTTTTGACAGTTTTATTGCTCTGTGTTTTTAATTATTTATAATCACATAGATTTTAGGATTCTTCATCAATTGTTTTATGCATTGTGGAATGTGATTTATGTGTTATAGGATATATTGTTTTAAGTTGTTTTTGTTTATTTGTTTGCTTTTGACATAAATTATTATGTATTGTTTTTTTTTATACATCAAAGCAAAGGGTTTTTTCGAAAACAAATTATAAAAATGACTATGATTCTCGAATTAGATTTTTTATGGATTATATATGCATAAAAAGTCAAAAGTGGATTCGGGTTACTTCCTGATATAATATCTTCTATGATTGACTAGCGCAATTTCTATATGTCCTTAAAGGTGTTTTAAAAATTCATGATACAAGATGTTGCAGTCCTTGTACTCATGGTTTTGACACGAATAAAAAAAATCTTTTACCTTTAACCAAGTCTTTTTGCCATCCAAACTAGATAAAACATGCACTTACTCTTCCATTTGATTAGTGAGACCTATTCATGGTTTTGTTAACCAATCGGTGATATTATACACTTATTAGTGATTCGTTTTAAGTGCTATTTAATCACAGTGTTTTGTTGGACCGGACTTATTCAAGTTAAGATAGGTGAGACTTAACTCGTGGGCATATGATGGGATAAACTATGCTCACTTTTTCACGTTTGATATGTTTCTCATGTGATGTACATAAGTAGTGTCCCATATTGTAGGAGTTGTATTGGGATGCAATTATTTAAACGTTAATTACCCTTTGAATAAATCATCATCACTAGCAGATCAGACTGATGCGGTGGTTGTTATGTCAAGGTGGATCCTAGCATTATCGAATAATTAATGCTTTTAATTTTATAAAAAAAATGCATGGGTATTTTTTATTTTCTTTTTAAAGAAAGTATTTTCAGAATATATAATGTTACTTATGTTTATTTGTAGATGGCATCAACAATGCCCAAACCAAAAACAAACAGTTCGGCCTTTCAGGTCAAATGCTCTTGAGAATCATCAACTTACTGGACCAACTTTTAAAAGAGAGTTTGCAGTTGCGCTCCAAAATTGTTGTGCCTACTAAAAATTCAGGATGTTTTTGAATCACCCTTTGCCACCTGTCACCTGCCTGCCAAGGTGTGATATTCAAGCTCTTGCTTGATTGGAATGCTCTTTTTGATCGTCACAATGAAGTTGCTTGTTTGATGCTTGGAACTAGTCTCAAAAACTCTATCGCATTTGAAAACAATCTCTCAAGAGATGATTACTGAGCTCTCCATAGAAGTATGGAAAAACATTTGGGTGTTGAACTCAAAGAGTTGGTGAACATGTGTTCCATTCATGTAAGCAGGCTGAAAGGACAATCCGTTAGCGACTCATGTTCTATTGATATGAAAATCTTATATTGGATCAATTTGGCTACACTCAACTATGTTTTCTTGATAAAGTGTCTATCAGGTTTTACTTGATCATCTTTCAAGTTGAATTTCATGCTTTTGTGCGCTAAAATTACAATATGCAATCAAGTGAGAAGACAATAAGTAATGTTCATTCATTGCTTATTGATTTTGAGAAAAGCTTTAAGAGGGAACATGCAGCAATTGTTGGTGCTTCCTCTACACCACATGGTGATGGCGATTAAAGTGGTAGAGTCCAGAAGAAATAACGCAATGCGGTAAGGCCTAAAAAGGAAAGGAGAAAAGGTAAGGGTCTTAAAAACTCTTATCCTACTAACCCACATATGAAAGCTCACCTTACAAGAAAGAGCGTCCGACAAAAGATGGAAAATGTCACCACTGCAAAGAGGAAGGACATTGGAAAAGGAACTGTCCTTTGTATCTAGTTGAGTTGATGAAAAAGAAGAAAACTGGAGGTCAAAATGTTGCATCCACTTCTTTAGGTATTTATACTATTGAATTATTGTTGCCATTCTTAAAAATTTCTGGGTGTTATGATCAATGGGTGTAGTACTCAACATTTGTAACACAATTAGGGGACTTAGAGGAGCAAAGAAGCTGAAGCGTGGTAGTCTCTACTTGTACGTGGGCAATGGTGTGCGCGCGGATAGTGGAAAGCTATTGGAAGTTTTGACTTAGTTTTACCCGCAAATGGTTTAATTATTGTTTTAAAACAATTGGAATTATGCCCTTCTATTACTAGGGGTGTTGTTTCAGTTTCTCGTTTGGTTAATAAGGGTTTTACCCAATGTTTTACGGATTTCGGATTATCAGTTTCAATGAATAATATGATTTATTTTAATGCTATTACTGTTAATGGTATTTATGAAATTGATATGCGTGATTCTACTTTACCAATCGTTAGATTCAATTTAATTTTTTAGAATAAGAGAACCAAACCTTAATTTGGATTCTTCTTATCTTGGGCATTGTCTGTCTTGCTACATATAAAAAGTAAACGTATGAAAAGTTACAACATGGTGGACTTTTAAACCTATGGATAATGAACGTTTGATCAATGGTATCTGTATATCTGGTAAGATGACAAGAAAAAACCTTTGTTAATTTAAAATTGAGAAAGTTAAAGATGTACTTGGATTAATTCATATTGGTGTTTGTGGTCCACTTAGTAATGTGTCAAAGAAAGGTGCTAGTTACTTTATTACCTTTACTGATGTTTTTTGTCGTTATGGTTATGTTTTTTTACTTTAAGCATAAACACTGAAGTCTTTGGAAAACATTTAAGGTATTCAAGAATGAAGTTTGAAAATAACTCGGATAGACTTTTATGGCCATAACGATAGATCATGGTGTCGGGAATATATTAGTCAAGAATTTAAAGACTATCTAACGGCTTATGGAATTGTTCAACAGCGTACACCTCCTTACACACCACAACATAATGGTGTGTCTCAGAGATGTAATCGTACCTTGTTAAATATGGTTCGATCAATGATAAGTCTTATAACTTTGCCGTTATCCTTTTGGGATTATGCTCTAGAGTCTGCTGCACGCATTCTCAATATGATTCCAACCAAGAAGGTAGACAAGACTCTATATGAACTATGGCATGGAAAAGTTCCTAACTTGTCTTACTTAAAGGTCTGAGGATGTGAGGCTTATGTGAAACGTCACACGCGTGATAAACTTCAACCAAAGAATCATGTTAAGTGTATCTTCGTAGGGATACCCTAATGGAAACTATGGGTTACTATTCTACGACCCCCCATTGAAAACAAAATAGTTGTTGACATGTATGCAGATTTCTTGGAAAAGGATTTCATACTTTAAAAGGAGAGTGGGATAAACGTAGAATTAGATGATAAAGATATTTTACCTTCTGAAAACACTAGCGAACATCCTATTGAGGAAGAAAGTCTTGCCCCAATTGTCTCTCAAAAAGAGGATGTTGTTCCCGTCCGTAGTATTCTGTAAGGACTCTATAAAGCTCTTGATCGATTGTTGTCTAATATGTAGAGGGATCGAGCCAGATCGACTGTCCTTCAATATTGAGTTGAAGAGCACAGTTTAGGGGTCTTTTGATACCCTGCTAATTATAATGGCAGCTTTATCGGACCCTGAATTCTGAAAAGTGGCTTGTTGATATATGAACGGAGGAAATGCAATCATAAATGATAATAATGTCTGAATTTGTAGTGCGTTCCACCCAAATGCAACAGTTGTTTAAAATTGAGTGGAATCTACAAGAAAAAGACAGATATGGATGGAAAGGTATACATTTATAATAGTCGACTAGTTGCAAAGGGTTTCACTCAAATTTTGGTGTTTGACTATGAGGGAAAAATTTCACCTGTTGCCGAAATAAGAGCTATTAGAATGTCTCCCATAGCTTTAGAGGCCGTCTATGACTATGAGATTTGGCAAATGGACGTTAAAACCGCGTTCTTGAATGGTTTCTTAGAAGAAGAAATCTATATGGAACAACCTGAAGGTTTTATTGATCCTAATCATCCCAGTAAAGTATGTAAGCTTCAAAGATCCATTAATGGACTTAAGCAAGCATCTAAGAGCTGGAATAAGAGATTTGATGAGGAAATCACAAAGTTTGGTTTACATCAAAAATCTTGTGAGCCTATGTGTATATCAAAGGCTAGGGGGTAGTAATGAGTAACGTTTATTTTTCCTAATCTTTATTGTTGATGAAATTAATATTAATGGGAACTCATATACCAAGTCTTCAAGAAGTTAAGGACTATCTTGGTAAGTGTTTTCTATGAAAGATTTAGGAGAAGCGGCGTTTATTCTTGGAATAAAAATCTACAGAGATAGATCAAGGCGGTTGATTGGATTAAGACAATAATTGCGTATCTTGACAAATAATCCTTAAGTGATATAGAATGGATATTCAAAACGTGGTTCCATTCCAATGCAAGTTGATCTTCATTTAAATAAATCTCAATGTGCTACAACATCTGTAGAGATAAAGCATATGCAGAATGTTCCTTATGCTTCGGTTGTAGGATCCATTATGTATGCTGTGAGGTGCACAAGACCTGATGTGGCGTTGTTTGCAAAACATCACAAGCGAATTGTCAAGAATCTGGGGAAGCTCACTTGGGATGCTGTGAAAAATTATTCTTAAGTATTAAGAAATACTAAAGACACGTTTTGGGTGTATGGTGGTATCTTGAAGCAGAAATACAACGTTAAATGTTAGTGTGTTGAATGGATTCGAGGACCGATAGAGATGACACGAAATCTAAATAGGTTATGTCTTCATTTTTAAATAGTGGGCGCAGTTGTATGGAAAAATCTCAAACAAAGTACTACTGCACAACATGCCACAGAAGCTGAATATATAGCTGCTTTGAAGCTGCAAAAGAAGCTGTTTGGATAAGGAGTTATTGTGAACTTGGGCGTAGTTCCTTTCAAATGACTTTTCGAATAAAAGATGAATTGTGACACTTCTTGCTTGCAATTATCATAGCCAAAGAATCAGGATTTATGAAAAGGCGCCAGTCATTTCAAAGAAAATATCATTTTGTTCGTGAGTGCATAAAATGGCGAAATTTGATATTGTTAAAAGTTCTACAGATGAAAATCTAGTTGATCCATTTACGAGGCCTTAGCCGCGGTCCTAAGCTTACTACGACATGCTAGAAGACATAGGGCTTTGTCATGCTAGTAGTTTCATGTATATGTATTTTAGTTATTTGGGATAAAGGATATTGTCAATAACAATGTTATTTTATGAATTGACGTATGTGATATGAATTCGTTTTATTATAATTATTGGTCCTTTTTTTGATGTTTAATCCATGAATAAAATGTTATTCTAAATAGTCTATGTCGATCAATTATATGGGATATATAATTTGTATTATGACACACTTTGAGTGTTTGAGTTATTCGTAGATATTTAAGGAACGAGTTCTCATCTCAACACGATATTCAATAGATTTGCTGTTTGGACTTCTCCAATAACGCAAGTCACTCACTTTATGGATCGTCGTCTATCAAGTGAACTTGTAAATGATTTACGTTACTAATCTTTAGACTTGAGATGCCAAGATAGGTTTTATGTATGTGGATGGTACTTTTTGATATACTTCTAAAACTACCCGTAACAAGGTAGCCATAAAGACTATATTCATAAGTATTCAGAAATATATGATAAGATACTTGTAGTCAAGATAGAATGTGTTCATTCAACTGGATTGAAATAATAATGCTACTGGGCCCCTCGCTTAATTAATCAGATGTGTGTCTGACCAGACCCAATGGTAATATGGATTTGTCCCGATTAGATTGGTAATTCTGATTTAATATGAAACACTGAAAAACAAACTTTGCTTAAATAGAATGACTATGATCCATATCTATTTTAGCATGGCATTTGAGAAACAAAGGGATTGTAAATGAATAATCATTTAAATGTATTTTGGGAAACTACACTCGATAATATCCGGGAGCATTGGCGTGTTGCTAGACGCTAACTAATGTTATTATATTATATTATGGTTACTTTTGTAGCAGTGAGCTGCAAATAATGTACCGTAGATAATATATGTCCGGGAATGCGACTCGAGCTTTTGGAGACGCACACACGACTCTAGCGTTTGGATTTCAACTAAAATTACATATAACTTATTAATTTATATTAATTGGTTAAATAATAAGATAAATCCGTCGTTAATTAAATTAGTTACTTAATGGAATTTATTCAACGGGTCGTTAAATGTTAAACATAAATGACTTAATGTTTAAATAATGAGAAAATTGAAAGTTTTTGCTTGGGTTTGTGGGCTTGTGTTTAGGGAACCGGTCTTTTACCTCAACAAAGAGGAGGTGGGAATTTGTTTTCTTTTAACAAATTCCCTATGCCTATGTTAAACAAATCAAGGCATCATTGTTTTGATATATTTTTGGTGAAACCCTAAAAGCAAACTTCTTTTACTCTTCCCCTTATCTCTCGTAGTTGAGTCAATCGGTACACCCAACCAAGTAGAAAAACCGATGTGATAATCAACTTAAAGTAAGTTGTTTTGCTTTTTGTTTATAAAAAGAACTAGCATTCTATTTGGATCGTAATCAAATCGTGTGTGTACGAATCCAAAGAGAGATCATACTTTGATCTTATATTGTTCTTGATTTATTAATTCAAGATTTGTTAAAAGGTACGCTTTTATTTTATTATTATTATGTTAATTTATATGACTATGTGAATGATCTTACGTGCTAGTCTTCCGCTGCGTGCTCGTATTTATTAATAGTTAATATGATCTTAATGTCTACTAATTCCAACAGAAGGAACACGTATCCCATATACGTGTCACCTGTAGCAAAACGTCAGGTCAAATGGGTTTGTATTAATTAGTTTTCAACCCGCCTGACATTAAATTTTGTAAGATAATGCACCATTAAAGCCACCTCAGGATGATAATCCTGAGGTTTAATATAAAGGTATAATATGAATGATATGCAAGCACGTTATAGCAGTGTTGTAAATATCGCTCGGCGGTACCTCGGCGGTCGACTCCCTTTAAGCGATATATCGGTATTGGCGGTGATATATCGGTTTCTCGGCGAAGACCCTAAGTTATAAAGGAATTCTGCAAAATATATATATATTTAATAAGTTTTTTAATATTCTTATTATTTTTAGCTATATATCTTATGTATATGTTGTAAAATATACATTATGTGTGGTTTTAATTTAGTTTTGTATACTTTTATTAAATCACGATCAAGAAAATCAGAATACCAAAAAAAAAAAAAAAAAAAATCGGCCGATTTTGACCGATTTTTGACCGATTTTGACCAAAACCGATTTTTTACTGATAAGTGAAAAAACGTATCGGTTGACCACCGATAAGCGATATATCAGTGATATATCGGCCGCCAAGGCCGATATTTACAACACTGCATTATAGAAGTTAGCAATATAGTTGGTTATCAAAACTTTGTAACAAACCAACAAAATTATCTGGATGTTGTTTCATTTATATCAATATTTTTCAGACACAAAATGCAACAGTAAACTCAAATTTTCTTTAGCTTAAGGAATATAAAATGGGATAATGAGTGAAAATTATGTACAAAATACTTTGCAACGTATAACAAAACTAAATCTCGTTTGATCGGTAGAGTTTGGATAAACAAAGATCACAAAATAAAAAAAGCAAAAATTTTGAAAACAATTTTAGTCACTCATTTTTT
>BQNB010118466.1:4362-16115 GCA_026074375.1 Tanacetum coccineum | reverse complement strand
CCCATTGCTTCTTTTGAAGCCTTGAGGACATAATGAAGTGGGTCGCAACCCTTCATTCGAAAAAATTAACAACTAGTCAAAACATTAAGGCCACACCTGAGCCTTCGCTTGATGAAGCATTTTATTATCTATAAAGATAAGGGGCCAGACTATAGTCCCCCAAACCCTCACATAAGAGGAACATAAACATAATCACAAAAGTTGGGACTCAGTCCCTCTATTGAAAGTTAGCCAGAAAGGCCAACATAAGCTATTCTTACAATGGCCTACAAGAACCATTGTTACAAATAAGGATAAATTGTCTTAAGGCCAAAGCCTAGGTCATGCCAATAAAAATTGTTTCAAGGGTACATGACACCCCTAGGGACTAAATTATCACCTACATGGTAACCTTCATTCAACCTGAAAAGACTAAGGCTTAACAATAGAAGCATCAGCAGGCAAGGATATCGAATTAGAAGCTAGAACAAATAATGGAGTAGCTTTCTGGGAAGAGGCAACATGAGCTTGAGTCTTCGAGGGAGCAGGCCTTTGAAGAGACGGAGGCTTCTTCGATAATAAGACTTCAACAGGAGCTGAGGGATCTACTACAAATTCTGACAACCAAGGAAAAGTAGCGATATCAAGATCGTTACCAGCCTGATCATGCTCCTTCTTATACGAATGGTGATAGCCTTTCACCATTGATAAGTCGAAGGGCTCTTTCGTTGCAGCAACTTGCTCAAAAGTCTTACACCTCCAATAGAAGATAGCAAAAGAAACAAGCCTGCCAACCAGGCTACCCAAATCATCGATGTGGATAAGTTCCATAGCAACATAAGGAACAACTTTCAAAACAACCTCCATCCTATCTTGCTTCACATCATCAACCTCCTTTCGAAGGGATACTTCGACAGCCTTTAACCGTGCCTTCTCAGCCTCTAAGGAAGCAATATGTGACTCCAAAGTCGAAAGGTTAGCCTGGTAGCTTGCCCACTTTTAGCTCTCTAACATCATCCTGTCAAGATTGGCCTTGTGTTCTTTCACTTTGGTAGACAGGGTGGATAACTTCTCCCGTAAGGCAATCACGGTTGGGTTCTTTTCGAAGTCAGACATGGCAGCTTCACACTTGACTCAGAGACTCTCAAACTCTTCTTCTAGGGCTCTCTCCCTTTCTATGATTACATCGCACTCCCCTTTCAGCTTCTTAATAACCTCCAGCAACTCACGGGATCTCCTGTTTACAGCATTATCAACAACAGCCTGCCGAGCATAACAGCGGTCATGAAGATCCAACAACTCCACATCCATATGATTATCCAAATGGATTTTCTAGGCTGGAGGAGTAATAGCAGAAATCTTGAGATGGCAGACAGTGGCATCTTTAAGCTCCGGAACGTCAGAGAGACCTAAAAAAAGAGCAAACACTGGGTGAACTTCTGATGCAGCGAAAACAATAGAGAAAAGCTCAAAAGACAGAAGCTTACCTTTGTCATCATCAGATACTATCAGAAAAGGGACATCATCTTTCAAAGTAGAAGTCTTGGCACGAGTAGCACGAGAGTTCGAAGACCCGAAAGCAAGCTTTTTCTTTACAGGAGACCTGGATGATCCTCCCCTAGTCTTACACTTCCTTTACTTTATCGGAGTAGCTACACTTCCAGGGTGAACAACAAATAATTCAGGCTTAGGGCTCCCTACAGAATCTGTCATAACCTCAGCAGGCTGCAATACAGGCTCATCATCAGCTCTAAGAGGTTTTATATTGACTGACGCGGAGGGGGAACTAGTACCGAAACCAGGGGAAGGCTCCTTGGGCAGAAAAGAAAAATCTTCCTCATCCTTAGCATAGACGAAGTTCCTGAAAGCCATTTCTGTAAGAAGAAAAGGTAAATCATATATCAGCCAAAAAGAAAGACGAAGGAAGAAATTAGGAGGATAAATACCGTTGCCACCCACTAAGATCGCAGGTCATTGCTGGCTATGTTCCCACAAAGATTGGAGGTCAGCCAAGAAATGAATGGGATCAGGAAACACACGAACACTTATGGGGATAACGGCCAAGAGGTTGGAACATGGGATTTTTCTCAATATTAGGGGAAGCTTATCTTTGTAGGGTTTCTAGTCAAAAAATTTTTGTTCCAAAAGAAGTTGTGGGTATTTGGCAGGTACAATGGAGTTTTGAACATAGAAAAATTGCTCCTTCCAACCATTGATACGGGTAATGACTTTAGGAAACAAATGAGGAATGTGTTTCTCAGGCCTCTTGGCGAAGGTCAACCATTTATCAGCCCGACACAAATTAAAGAACCCTCAAAATAGCTTGACGGTGGGCTCACAACCATAAGATTTGCACATAACAACAAAGGTAGTTAGTTTTGCACATCCAAAAGGGTTAAGCCTAGATATATGAACCTGGAAATATTTAAGAACTTTACAGAAAAACTCAGTGAGAGGTATCCTGAGATTTGCAGGAGAAAATGAATGAGTGTACAGTCCGACATATCCAGGAGGAGCATCAAAAATAGTTTGGTTGGATTTAGGAAGAATACCATGGTATACGGGAGGAATAGGGTAGAGTATGAGAAAGTCATTGAACTCTTCCTCAGAAAGCTCACAAGTTTGAATAGTTATGAAATCTTTGGCACTCATAGTGAATAAGAAGACGAGTATTCTCTTACCTTAGAGATGGTTGCACAACAATTCGAAGAAAACAAGTAAAAAGATAAACAAGACATTAAAAGGAAAATAAGGGTTTAGGACGAAGAATTTATAGTTAATGATACAACGCTTCACAGCCGTCCACGTGTAGGGTGTTATAGCATTATCTGGATTTCAAACAAGAGTAAAAATTAGATGTGAAGTGCGTGAGAACCAAGGATGACTCTTGAGTAATTTGCATTTAAACCTGTAACTAACCCCATGACAAGTGGGCTTACAATTCAATGCATACAGTACGCCTATATAAGTCTTCGATAGTGGCCTAAGATTTGGTTTTTATTCGAGAAGTTAAAAGTAATGCATTCATAAATGCATACATTACATTCGACTGGGGGGCTTAATGACGTACCCTCCTCTCCGAATTGAAGGCCTCCCCCTCGAGCTCGAATAGGATCCTCTTCCCAATTGCACCACAAGATCTTCGAATAGTTTTGAGTGGCGTAAAATCATCTTTGAGATGATTACTAGTATGGGAATCCGCCACGCGAAGACCCTAATCCTTTGTGGTAAAGCCTTCAACGAAACTAGGGCAAAGGTCAGACTTGTTCAAGTCAATTACCCACGATCTCCCTCTCTATCAAAGCTTTCCTGCCAAGATAGAGAACATGGCATACAGTTCCTGAAATCGTCCCTTAAAACATAGGACATCCCCACCGTCAACGGCATTTGTGATAGACCTCGTTCCATCTTATTTCTACACCTATAAATAGATGGCAAGGTCTCTAGGTATGGCTAAGGCCCTCATACATACTTATTAACTATACTTTACATTACAAAGCATATACTTACTCTCACGTCAGAGGTGATTTGCAGGGACACCTCTTGCGCTTCACTTAACGTAGTGTTTCTATTTATGTTGACACAGGTTATCCAAGACTTGGCAGTCCCGCAATCACCCGAAGAACTATTCGATCCTTTCAAAACCTGATCGTGCCCATATTTGCATAATCAACTTTGCTACTGAAAAAGCTACTCCAAGAAAGCAAGGAAGTTTAAGCAAATTGCTTCATCCTCATAAAAACTGACTACTGTCTTAGAAGAAGAACCTGCAAAGAAGCCTAAGCGGGCTAAGAAACATGAACCCGCTAAGCAAGCTGAAACTGCAAAGAAGATTGCACTTGCCAAGAAGTCATCCACTATGAAAAAAGATGGTGTTGTCATCAAAGACACTCCTGGTGTGTCTGTGTCGAAGAAGAAAGCACAAGCTAAAGTTGATAGAGGCAAAGGCATGGATTTACTTTCTGATGTAGCATTACTTAAAGTTGCTCAGCTAAAGAAAGTCCTCAAGAAAAGCAAGCAGGAAACTCACATGCTTCACGTAAGTGGCTCAAGTGATGGAGTTGGTTCTCAACCAAAGGTTTCTAATGAGCTTAAAGAAAAGACAACTGGTACAAATAAAGGAACTGGCACTATACCAGGGGTTCCCGATGTGCCCAAAGCTCAATTTGAGAGTAAAAACAAGTCTTGGGGAAATAGTAGAGATGATGATAGTAATGATGATGATAGCAATGATAATGTCGGTGATGATGAAGACCTCCTTGAAAGTGATGATGATCATGAAGAAGCTGATGATGAACGGACATAATCTGATGATGAAGAAGAAGAAGCACAAGATGATGAGTACGTACATACTCCTGAAGACTATGTGCATACTGAAGATAAAACAAATGATGAATCCAAGGAGTTTGATGAAGAAGAATACGAAGAGATATATGGTGATGTCAACATTAGTTTGAAAGATGCTGAGCCTACTGACAAAGAAAAAGGAAATGTGGAGATGACTAACACTGAAACAGGTGATGCTGAGCTCGAGAATGTTAATTAGGAGGGTGAAGGTAATCAAGTCAAGGATGATGCTCAGGCAACACAGAAGACTGAAGGTCCAATTCTAAGTTCTTCTATCTCATCCGACTATGCTGCTAAATATCTCAACTTTGATAACATTCCCCCAGTTGACATAAAAGTTGTCTCAATGTTGGATATTAATGTTCAACATGAAGTTCCACATACCTCACCTCTTCTCACCATCCCAGTGTCTGTAATCCCAGAACATATTGTTGTCAATAAACCTGAAATAGTCACAACTGCGTTGTCAACAACAATTTCTTCTCTTCTGTCTTCACTCTTTCCTCACCTTCAACAATTAACACCTATCCCAACACCAACGACAACTGAATCTACAACCTCAACAATTGCTGTTTTTTAATCTGAAACCCTCGCTGCTTTCCATCAAAGGATTAGTAATTTGGAAAATGATGTCAAAGAGCTCAAGATTATTGATCACTCTGCAGCACTCCTTTCAACCATCAAATCTGAAGTCCCAAATGCCGTCAAAGAGTACCTTGGAACAAGTCTTGATGATGCTCTCTATAAGGTGCTCAAGAAACACGATGCTGATATTATTAAGGAACCCTCTGTTCTAGCTAAAATTTTAAATAGACTCAGACAATAATATGTACCTGAGAAAAGCACTGAAGACATAAAAAAGATCAAGATGGAGCATGCAAAAAAGCAGCAAGAGCCTAAAGAAACTATCACTTCATCTGATACCACCGCACTTGAAGAATTTGATGAAAAAACTACCTTGTTTGAAACAATGACTAAATCTAAGTCATTCAACAAAATTCCAAAGGAAAGAGCTCTATATCATGCTCTCATGGAGTCAATCCTAGAGGATGAAGATGCAATAGACGAAGGAGTTGCTGATAAATTGAAGAAAGGAAGCAAGATGATGCTGATAAAGATAAAGGCCCTTCCGTTGGATCAGACCGAGGGTTAAAGAGACAGAAAACAAGCAAAGACACTAAACCATCTAAGAAGGCCAAGTTGACTGAAACTTCCAAAGGCACGTCAAAATCTCAGCCAAAATCTAATGTCAAGTCTGCACAAGCAGAGGAGACAGTGTTTGAGGCTGGAGACACTCAAGAGCCACATAATCAAGGACAAGTCATGGGTAATACTGATGATCAAGCCAATTTCAAGGCGACTCCAAAGCATGACTGGTTTAAGAAACCTGAAAGGCCTCCGACTCCTGATTCAGATTGGAATGTTAGAAAATCAATTGACTTTAGGCCACCTCAAACGTGGATCAGCAAAATTGATCAAGCAGAAAAACCTCCTCTTTCTTTTGACGAGCTTATAAGCACTCCTATCGACTTCTCAGCATATGTCACGAACCATCTCAAGATTGATAAACTAACACAAGAACACCTTGTTGGACCAACTTTTAATCGTCTCAAAGGGACATGCAAAAGTCGTGTGGAACTTGACTATAATTTTAAAGAATGTTATAAAGCTCTAACTGATCAATTGGACTGGAATAACCCTGAAGGAAAGGAATATCCATTTGATCTTAGCAAGCCACTATCCTTGATTATGGTACAAGATCATCAAGTTGTTTATGTTGACTACTTCATCAACAATGATCTCAAGTACTGAGGGGAGGAAGCTCAAGCAAGAAATATACGACTTCCACAACAAAAACAAAGGCTGCTAAGTATGATATTGCAGGTATTGAAGACATGGTTCCATCGTTATGGAGTCCGGTAAAGGTAGCCTATGATAGATATGTTGTCTAGGGAATTTTACACTAGGGTCATAAACGACAATGATTCTATGGATTCGCAAACAACAGGGTGTCCGAAGACTTCACCTGCATGATACAAATTTAAGGAAGGTGACTTTCCAAGACTTCACCTGCATGATATTGAAGATGTGCTGCTTCTCTTGGTTTGAAAGAAACTCTCCAATCTTGAAAGATATGTCATTTTTGAACTGGGTGTGGCATTACGGATGTTTACCAGATGTATTGTCATTCTTAAACTGGTAGAAGACCTTCAACTAGGAGTAAAAAGCTACCAGAAGAGGCTCAATATCACCAAGCCAGAGACATTTAGGTCTGACATCTCCAACAGAACTCCATACACTGCATACAATAATCCTTAAGGAATTATCTATGTAGACAAGTACAACAGAAATAGGTTGATGCGCTCAAATGAACTTTACAAGTTTAGTGACGGGACACTCACATCTGTTAGAACTGTTCTTCATGATATTGCTTCAAACCTGAGGATGGATTACTTGCCGAAGAGAAGATGGAGTAATTTAAACAGACAAAGGTCTCGCATCATGATCAAGGCTATCAATAAGATGTTGCTAGAGAGAAGGTTAATGAGGAACTTGGAAAAGTTCGTTGGTAGGAGAGATTACGGGGAAGACTTCAAACTGCTTGAACGGACAATATGAATTTGTCATATTTTGTCTTACTCCATTTCAGGTCATTCCCTAGTAATTATAATCTTGTGAATATGTAAATAAATAGTGTTAGACTAAAAGTAGGCATGTATAGTGTTTGAGTGCGAATTTTTAAGAATTTCTTACTAAATTCAAAAAATTTCAAATTAACGCACTCAAACACCATATAATTCTCTCATAATTTAAGGGGGAGCATCAAAATGTTCCCAATAAAGGCTTGATATATAATTAGAACATTTTTCTCCTCAAATAATTATCATAGATATTTGAATAAATTGATATCCAAAATATCAAAAGATTTAACATTTTTGATAAGGGAAGAAAATGTGATTAAAATATATATAACTTGTAAAATGTGATCTGAATGACTCATGTGTGAACTCCTTCCTCGATGTGCTAAACATTTTAGTTATCGATGCACATATACAGGGGGAGCTTTTCTGAAAAGTAAAACCATCAAGGTCTAAATGTTTTGATTTATATCAGAGTACCTTGATCAATGTTTTCAAATGGTTTTAAGGCTGTGAACAATACCAAAAGACCGACCATGTATTTATTTAATTGGAGTTATAAGGTGGTTAGGTATAGGTATTCGCTCCCACGATCTATCCAGAACCGAATGGATCTACCCAGGGACATTCCATTAGTTAGAATAGAAGTCCTTAGGTATGATAAAAACGAGAAAAAGTAAGAAAAGGGAAAAATGCGGACTAAGACAAAGCTAACACTAGAACAAACCCAATAAGGTGTTAGTTATGAAGTCTTGGTAAGCATTAAAGGGGTTGAAGAATGACAAAGAATAGTTAAGATAAAGGGTGAAAAGAAAGAAGCCTTCCTTACACTTAGGCAGAAACCGGATCAATACATATGCTATCAGAAACACTAAGATGTTGTCTGGTATTGAAGATAGTCATCATGGACCCTGTGATGCGATGCACAATCCTCCCTAGCCACTCAAGGTCTCTTAAAAGACTCTTATTTTATTTCTCACAGAGATTACACGCATTTCTATTGACTCTCTCACTTCGAGTTAGTTGGTATTGAAAAGGTGGCAGTCTGCTCCAGCCTCCCATTACTAAAACCAAATGTGCACTATTGAGTCTAAAGCCAAAAGATATCATCCATAAATCTCACTAGGACACTATTCAAATATATTTGTTACTCACACACTGTAAAGACAAGTAATAACTTAAGAGTCCTACGAATTATCCTTATGATATGGCCAGAACATCAAAGTGATACTTAAGTATTCACAATGACAATGGAAATCCTTCCAGAGCCAACATTAAACAAGCTCTGCGGTAGGTGACTTGTGAGATCCTATATGGTTCAAACTTGTGACACTAGATATCGATTCGGTCCAGACTATGAATTGACGATTGATGAATTTTGAAATGCTTAAAACTCTCAATGTGTCACAAAATCACTTTAACAAGTGACACGTCGATTGGTTTTCAAATCAATTTTTTGAGTCAATTGGTGAGACTTTGTCTTACTAGTTCACTCATACCGTGTTGTCTGCTTTGAGACGCTCTAGTAATGAGAACGGCTAGTGCAGCTGCGAAACCCTTTCAAAGAGATTCTTCAGAATTCTACCTGATCACAAGTAGTATTTATACTGATTAACGGGGAACCGTGGTTATTGTAACTGTATTTGACGAAGTGACAAAGACACTTTTGTCCATATATGTTGTTTATCACTAACCCATTTATGCAGGTAATCCCGATGGTAGCCGCAACTGATACAAGACAAGTCAAGATTCTTAGCCATATGCTAATACTCAACCGACATATACAAAGACATTATGAAAGCTCAAGTACATGTTTCAAGACTTCCGCTACTTTGATACCGCACTTCCTTCTTGAAGCGATGAAGTGTTAAAGTTAAAGAACTTTAAAAAAGATGCCTTATTCAAGCTTTCAAGTTAAAGATGAAGTAAAGTATGAGCATGTCGGCCTGAAAGTCATAAGTACACAAGATGGCGTAAAATCACAAGATGATGATCAGAGATTATGTTTGGTTGATGATCTCAAGGAAGTTCAAGTTCACATACAAGTCAAGCTTAAAGGAACAAGCTCAAGCCTAAAGTCTAAAGATCATTATGCATATCACAAGTTGAAAGATAAAGATTCAAGACCACGAGCATAGACGAAGACATTCATAGAATTCTAGGCTTGAGATTTTTGTAAAAGGATGTGACCTCCCTTAGGGGGGAGATTGTTAGAAATTGAGAAAAGACTCGGTCACACCTGGAATACGTAGCTCGTAGGTCGTTACTTTTTGGAACCTTAGTAAGGTATAAAGGCCCAAGGCCCATGGAAAGCCCACACAAGGCCCATGGCCGGCCACATAGATGGTATAAGTACCCTATCCATCGCTTGGAGAGGGTGTTGGTTGTTCACTTTCTTATTTCATTCAAGCTAATATTCTCTCTTCATTTCTCTTTCTAAAAATGTTCTACCTTCTACTTTCTCTCTCTAGTTCTTTGTCATTTGATTGTGAGTTAAGATAGTTTATATATTCTACACTCTTTGATTGTTTTTCGAATCATGATTGATAGCTTTCACACACAAAGTAAGTCACTTGGTTGATAAAGTACACGAGCAGACATAACAACTGTTTTTTTCTTAGTACTTCGCATATATATTTGTTTATCGAATTAGTCGAAGATTTTAGACTAAAGCCTGGTAATTAAAGAGTATCTTGAACCTGTACTGGATATTTAAGACAACTATCCAATGACAATATCATGAAAGCAAGCTCCCTAAGTAGCTCTTGTATCTGTTGATGTTTCTCTTAACAACTGGAAAATCTAAAATTTGCAACCAGGTTTCCCACCATTGCAAAATATTCCTAAACAAGGATTTGAATGGTTTTCTTATAATTTGTTCCATCTGTCGTGGACTATAGGTAACTTGTGATCATTGGAAGAGACTTGAAACATTTAAAAAGTCAAACTTAATAACTGATGCAGGGGTGGGTCAGGTTGCCAGGTTGGGCGGGGTAATTCGTCAAAATGAGTTCGGGTCAAAACTAAAATCCTTTTTGCAACAAACGATCAAATAGGTTGGGTTGCGCTGTCAGTATTCTTTGTTTTTTCATTTTTATGAATTTACGATTTAACACAACTAATATTATTCTATGTTTTTCTAATAATCGTTGTTTTACATTACTTATTTATTAAGTTATATATATATATACAAATAAGGTTGGAGGGTTGACCCTCCCCGAGACCTAACTAAAAACCAACCCTTTTATCCCTTGCCTAACCCGTCCAGTTTAAAGTCCGAACATGTTTAAACTTGTTTTTGTCGAGTGATTGATCTAATCTACAAGGTTCATGCTTTGTTACAGGGCTTGTTACTTTTTTTTTGGATAAAGGTGAAATTATATTAACCAATGTTGATCATACAAACTACCAAGCATTAAGAAAGACATACCCTTTCTTAATCAACTTAGCAGCTAACAAACAATACCAAGCTCAAATACAAGTATTGCAATACAAACAGAAAATAACCAATGATCAGACATCCATCTTCTAGCCTATATAAGGAAATAAGACTAGGCACCCATGGATAAACCTCAAGCTCAGCTACATTTCCAAACATGCAAACATCCTACCTAAATTAGGGGAAGCCCATTCCCTTAAATAAGAGAATCTTATAAAAGGCATCACTGAGAACATGAGTAAAACTCCAGTTCCATTGAGCTCACAATGCAAAGAGCTACATTTCCAGTCAAGCTGGCATCACTCAACATGTAGTAGAAATCTCAAGGATACTCCCACTTGCCTACATTTCCTACCCATGATCTCCCAAGTCCTTCCTTGCAGCTTCAGCCTCACTAAGAAAGACCAGACAGACCAGGATAGGCATAAGCAAGTTGGCATTCCACCAAAGTAGCCTCTCAAAGGCCTACAATTATATCACACACATCCCAAGGCAGGAAACTACCTTATGGATCTTACTAACTTGAAAGAAGGCCAAACAGTTTAGAGGCCTGCAGCTACAACCTCACAAAACCAATACTGAAAGCCTTAAGTTGATAATTCAGAACTAAGATATTCGCCCTCTGCCTTCTTCAATACCCAGACTTCATTTCCCATACCCAAGAAACATACATCACATTCCATTCTCATTATCAGTCCACTCATCCAATGTGTATCCATTGTTCTTGAGCTGGTTCATGTGAATTTTCCATTCTCTATTTACTTCCTTTACTTGTTTAGAATCTTTAACTGTCAAGCTGGTTAACTTTAATCTTACAGTATTTATGATCTCGGCAATAATGACTTTGTGAGTCCTTTTTTCATTAGAGAATAGTCTTCTATTCCTCTCACACCAAATGAAGTATATGACAGTTGCAAAAACAAATCTCCTTATAATACTCATAATGGATCTATTTCAAGGAAGCTCCACCATTCTTTGGTTGATCGACTCCCAATTATCAGATATATCATGTTGCTTCATCATTCCTTTCATGGTTTTCCAAATCTTACTAGAGTATGGACATTCAAAGAATAAATGATCAATAGAGTCATGACATGTTCTACATAAGGAGCATTCCATCTGTTTCTTAGGGTACCATTTCAATAGCTTATCTTGAGTAGTAAGCATACCCAAAATTGCTAACCAGAATATGAAGTAGTGTTTGGGAATACAGTGAGAAAACCAAACCACCTTTCTCTAAGGAACATTTTCTTCCTTATTCCTCTAATCATTGTTGGATTATGGTAGTCGAAAGCACGAATACGTTACGAATATAAGTGAGCCTATTGGGGGCACACACGTTAATACAC
>BQNB010118465.1:0-20987 GCA_026074375.1 Tanacetum coccineum | reverse complement strand
AAATTTGAGTGGAGGAGCACATGATGGTGTTATAATTATTTCAAGGGCACGTGATCCTGTTTTCCTTATACACATCAACTTATTTCAATCGTAAATGTTAACAAAAATTCAAAGTCTCTGCCACGTGTTGAAACAAGAGTGGCCCAGGAAAGGTGAGTGGAGCAACACGTGACCATGAAAGAATTAATTCCAATTGCATGTGACCTTGGCTATCTCCTATCCATCTTTTATATCTTGCATTCGGTACATATATATTTGAAATTGGGCTTGTTCATACTTCATGGGCCAATCTTGGGCTTGGGCTGATCCGGCCCAAAAAATGGGTTACGGGCTGGCCCAATAAAATTCGAGGGCACCGTTGGACTCGTCTTCTCGCGCTTTTTCCGATCCCGTGCTTAGTTTTGTCCGGTTTTGTCTTTTCTTTTGTCCATTTCTTTAATATCCGTACCTGCACATACACAAACACAAAACAAGCATATATTTGCCATTTTTATTATGTTTTTGGTCTTTTGGGTTCGTTTTTCAAGGTAAAAAGTATGTATAAAATAGCAAATACCAAATTCTCCCATACTAAGGTATTGTCGTGAACTCACGCAATGTAATAAATACGCGCTTAAAACTAAAAATTCTAATCCCCCCAAACTAATCACCTTGAAAAGTAGCAAAGTGCTCATCTAAAGGGATTAAGGAATCAATAGTTAAGAAACGCCCTGTTTTTCCATTTTCAACATTTTTCCATTTTTTACTTTTTCATCACTTTCCATACTTCAACACTTCATAACATTATGCTTTCATTATTCTCCGATAATACTTAGGATCATAGAACAAGCAAAATAAATTCATTGTCCCCAACTTTCACTTTTCCATACTAAGCTTAAAAACAAGATCATTGTCAAATACAAGTCATGATACTAACACTACTCATAAATACTAATTGTGTACTTACTTTTCCTCCCGCAAATCCTAATTTTGTATCTCAAGATTTTTATTAAGTCATATACCCGAAGGCTCTTTAAGAATTGTTTCGATATTTATTTAATCCAAAAATAAAGCAGGACGGTTGAAAATAAAGTTTAGCTTCCACCCTTATCCTTGAAAACCGATGAAGTGACCGAAATTTGGCTTTTGTTGCTTTTTCCTTAATTCATGTCATATACCCTAAGGCTCTTTAAAACATAAATCAACTAATATTATTTACACCATATACCCTTAGGCTCTTTAAGGTACAAATAACTAAGCAGCACAATCACTAATTTTATAAGTACCATATACCCTAAGGCTCTTTAAGGTACAAATAACTAAGCAGCACAATCACTAATTTTATAAGTACCATATACCCTAAGGCTCTTTAAGGTACAAATAATTTCATGATTAGTATTACTTTTGCCATATACCCTAAGGCTCTTTAAGGCAAAAAGTAATAAAATGATTAACTCTACTCATACCATATACCCTAAGGCTCTTTAAGGTATAAGTAAAGCAATAAACATGTGATGCATATAATAAGCCAAAATTCGAATCATCGACTTCCAAATCAAAGGGAAGTTACTAAAAATTAAATTGAACCGGACAACCTTATTTATTAAACATTTAAGCATGTAAGTGAGACAAGCTAATGGGAGAAAAAGCCACAATTAATACATATAAGCTTGAAAGAGAACCAACTACTCTATGTTTAATATCATGACTTATAATCGACTCTATCATTTCTCGTTCTTCGCAATTTAAAATCTCTAAGAAAGAGACTCGTGAATGCTTAGCCTAGCGAATTAAGATCGGCACTTTAACAAGTCACATAGACTGGCAACAATCTTTATTCTAATAAATCGAGTTCGGCATAATGGATAAGCCTACATAAGACTAGCAACAAACTCGATTTAAATATGTTAAGGAAAAAGCTAAGGTATAAAACCGGTTGAGTCAAAAATTATTTCTCGTTCTCACCTTTATTTGTGTCACAACACTTATTTCATCACTTTAAAAAAAAATTTGTTGCTATTTTTCACATAAATCACATATTTTTGGTGGAAAAACGGGTTACGTGGACATAAAACCATAAACACGAGAGTCTTCAAAATCCGGGTAATCCTGGACATAAAACCACAAAACATGAAACACGAAAAAGGAAAGAGGCGAACCCTCTCACATTATTTGTTAGAAAATAGATAAGAAGATAGAAACGCTTGTTTTTGTTAACCAAGTCACGAGCTTGACTCGACTCCGAATTAAGTTGTCCATGGGGAAGCAAATGGAAAAGAAAATATCAATCGGGCTTTCATTAATGTTTGGATAAACATTAAAGCACATGAAAGTTCCATCCCGATGAAATGCCACCAGCTCTAAGTGGAGATGTCGAGGTCAAAATAGTGTCTTCACTCCTGGTGGAGAGAAGTAAAGAAGAATTCGCAGGGTAGGTGAGAAACGGGAGAAAAGTCTAAATGAAAAATGTGAAAGAATCGTCATCTTTAACATTTTGAGAAAAATCAATCTCACCTCCCTCTTTGTCATCATTAAGCTCATTAAAATTATCAACCACGGGAGCATCGGGCTCAAAATGTAAGCAAATCTCAACATCACGTGGTTCCGGAGGAGGTCGAGGAAATGACGGATCGAAATGAAATGATTCAAACTCGGGAAGAGAATCACTAGAATTGACTGCTTCCAAAAGAGGGTCATTTCTCGAATTATTATTCATAGCAATGCTAGTCAACCCTCCCTGATCGGGCTCAATCTAAAAAGGAAACGAATAATACTCGGGAAGAGAGTAATTAACATGAGTAGTGATACTGCCACTTGTCGTCTCTTCCGTATGATCGCTAAAAGACTCGAATTTGGGTAAAGAATTACTTGAATGAGAAAAAAAAGTACCGGACTCCTCAAAGAATGAATCACTATCCATGACGGAGATAGGAAATTAAGAAGGATAATTGAGCACACGATTTGGAGTAGGGTTATCTTTCAAAGATTCGATATTAGTAATTTGATTACATGTTATATTTTAATAGAAAAAGCTTGGAAGTTCTTAAGAAGTTTTCATTGGATGATTCTCGGTAGACAGTTTAACCAGTTATCGCATTTTGTCTTCTCCATGATTAGAAGTAAACCAGGGGAGTAAACTAGTTTTTTCTTTTCCTTTTCTTTTCCCTTATCTGTTTTAAAAAACTAGGTACTCTAAGATAATTGGGGATAAAGTTCAACTTAAATGTAGGGAAAATAACCCTTAGAAACTATTCTTCTCTTTGCCATTGCTTTTGTCCTTAAAAAGATGGTAAATATCGAAACATAGCCTAAAAGGGTGATTTCTACCAAAAAAAATTTTTTTACGACACATACCATGAAACCAGTATTATTAGCGTCCCATGGATAGGAATTTTTATGACTAGCATAAAAACCCTCAAAAATTCCAACCCCCATAATGTGAGGTTCGCCCTAGATATTATCCCTTTACTTGTTCGAACGTTAAGGATGAGTAATCATGTGTCTATTTTCCATTCAGTACGATTTATGCGTGGTTTTGGTCGCCTTTTCTGAAACTTGGTATCGGTTATTTCGAGATTATGAAGTGTACCGTAGCATATTAAATTCTAAACTGTTTTTGTGATGCATCCCGAGACCGCATAGTTAGTGTTAGGATTTGCTTGATAAGAGGCATTAGGATTAACTCATGTTTTAAACCTGTAATTGTATGAGGTCACAACAGACCCATCATATAACATCCACACCCATGCCATGCACTCACCTATTATGCAGATACCCTATTACAACCCCCCGCGCCTATCCTTTTTCACGGTTCTCCATAATTTTCTGGTTAAATCCGGTACTTTAATGAAGACATTGTTAACCTAAACAAATCGTTACACCCAAAAGCCTTAACCTACCTATTTGTACTCGCTTTTAGGACATTATTCTGTGTTTAACCCAATTAATTATTGTTACAAAACCGACGGGTGATTGATGTAATGGTGTTTGTAATGGGGGGTGTTAGAAGGATTGCTGGGTGGTATTGTTGGAGGGAATTTGGGGTTATTTTGGTTGGGTTGTAAAAGTGTGGGGGGGGATTTTGGTTAAATGGGGGTGGGGAGGGGTGGATAAGATTTGAGATGTGGGTTGGTGTGAGTGATGGTTTGAGATAGGGGGGAGTAGGGGTGTTTAAAATTGGGTGGGAGGTGGGGTTGTTTTTATGGTTTTTGTATTTGTTTGGTGTGGGGGGTGGTTGTGGGGGTGTTGGGGGTTGATGAGGAAGTCGAGGGGATGGTGGTAAATTAAAAGAGGGGTGAGGTTTGTAGGTGAGTTAAAAGTGATAGAATTTGGATAAAGAGAGAACAAAGTCAACAACCAAATGTATCTCATCGGTTCTGTTTCCATTACATGTTATCTTTCACCTACACCACACAAACCGTTAAAAAGAACTCGAGATAGTAATGAATAATTCTTGAACCCTAGCGGTGGAGGTGTGATCCTTAACAACCTATGGTAATTTATTCTAGGACAGTAATAGTGTGATTTTCTTTCCCCCATATGTTTATAATTTATTATAACACCCAGTGAAAGAGAGAAATCCCAAACACATATGGGAGGTGCTAGTATATACTTTTCGGTTGCTTTTAATTACGAGGTTTCTAAAGGTTATGTTGTAAATATTTTTAAATATGGGTTAAATAACCCTTATATATTTTGTTATTGTCAAGGTCGAAAACCCATAGTCTTAGACAAACAAAGCCCAATGTAGGGGTATTTTGATGAGTGTCATTTTATACACTTTTTCGGGGTCCTTTACCCCATCAAAAACGTGCATTTATGCCCAAAATAGGTACTTAATTGTACCTTTTTAGGTATTTCGCATTTGGAAGACATTTGGAAGAATTATACGTGACTTGGGCTCATTTGGAGAAGAAACAAACAAGACTACAAACCTACACCAACATCTATCAAGAATGTCTCTACAGTGGCTGGAGACGACGTCACAAATATAACGTGATGCCGTCACCACGAAGATCAAGACGTCATCACCATATCTTAAGATGGTGTCACAGTACCACGACCCAGCCCAATATCTAGAATATTCTATTCATGACGGCGTCACGATTAAAACGCGACGTGGTCAACAACTAACACCATAAGCGTTTTTCCTATATATACAAAAACCCGAAATTAGGGTATTGAGTTGTAACTTCAGAATAAAAAGAGGAACAGAACCTAGTTCGTTTAGCCAGCTGTAGGAGATATTCTAGGGCCTAAACCCTATTTTTTTGCCTCTTCCAAATCATAATTTTAATCAAGGAAGGTGTACTTAATCATTCAATATTCTATGTGTTGTTTGATGTTTTATTGTTCTTGCTTAGCTTCAACATGCTTGGCAAAACCTCCTATTGTGGTGATTTATTATAGTATCAAACCTAGAATTGTAGATCTTATGTGTTGCTTCTTGTGATTGATGTGGCTAGGTCTTAGAAAACCAGCTTTTTGTCTGCATCGCAGTTGATATGTCTAAGGAAACGTGAGTGAAGAAAGGATACCATCGGGTAAGAGCTTCATACTACCTTTGGCCCCTAATATGGTTGATCCTCTTAAATAAATTCTTATGCACTTAATGGACTCGCTAGGGGACGTGTAATAGTCGATCATACTACCTTGCAGTGCCGTTGCTCTAGCGGCATACTAAGTAGACGATGGGTTCGTGTAATTCGTTCATGCTTTAGGAAATAGTTACACAGATCATCACAAGTGTGACAAGGCAACAACACTAGGAAAAGCAATCTAGGGAGTAATACATGATTAAATAAACACAAGACATTTTATCTTATTATGATCACCAGTAGCTAAGTTAATATTTAGTTTAAACCAGCTAAAACACAATACTTTCTCCAATTATACGATTTACTTGCTTTCCATATAAGAAAAAATATAAAAAAAATCTTCTCTCAACCCTTAGAAATTCTGTTAGACCGTGATCAAGCGCTTCCCAACCTATACCTCGAGTGAAACGATAAACAACCCGAGTCTTGCTATACTACACTAACTACAATTAGTGCACTGCCTAGTAAGTTTGTAAAACTTCTAGTGTAGAAGTCTACACACCGCACCATCATCTAAGCACAAAGTGAAATCATATAGAAAAATATCATCGCCTATTCTAGAGGGTTTAAATGATAATTCTTACTTGATTTGTTAATCATGCAAACCCTTCCCGACAAGGACATGTAGTTGGTGACATTCCGTTCATGTTAAAAATAATCATATACTCTTCAACCCCTAAATGAAATTATCTATTGAAAAACATCAGTCTAGCATGAATATTGCAGAGGTCTACCTAATATCATAGTTTCATTTGGGTCAACATACATATCGATAACATAAAATCAGAAGGGAATAAAAATTAATCGATGTTAACTAGAAACGATTTTCAATATTCCTCATAGGGACTTTTTCATCATATCACCACTTTCAACTAACATATTAGTTTCCTTAAGATTGTTTGTTTCAAATGGTTAACATTGATATGGGCAGGGTATTAACACTAGCTTTAAATTTCCCTTGCACATAAATTCAAACTACAAATGATGCAGGGAAGAGTAAACTTTTGTGGCTTTAAAGCCTTTGAGGTAGTTTGGCATGGCAAAACTCCGATGGCCCTAATATCCCGTTGTCCTAAAACCCACATTATCATCAGAAATAAAAGATACTCCATGGAGTTCGTTAGTTCCATCAAAAAAGATGAAGAGTTTTTCATCTCTTTGTGCTTCATTGTTAGCGAAAATCGCCTTGCACTAGACAATTGATGGATCGAGAATTTCATTAGTAGCCTCTCTTGTAGCCTGTTTGCCAGCGCGACAGCCTAGTTTCTAAATTCTTTACTGAAGTATTTTTTGGTTTCTGTATTCAAATATGTGCTCTCTTGAAGCTTCTTCATCCAGTCTTCCATTTCGGCTCTTCTTCGCGTCGACTCCTCAAGGTGCTTGTTCATTAGTTTCTCGAGGCTTGGTTTCTTCTCACCAAAAGGTGGCTGATTATCAACATGTGTGTAGTATCCTGATGGACATATACGATATCTAGCATCGTTCATGTTATTATTTGGAAAGGATCGTCCAAACTCTCCATACTTAACTTGCTCAATGCTTTTGACCTCTTCATGAAGCGGACATTCCTAGTTAAGGTGAGCTCCTCCACAGGTTTCGCATCCTACTTGGATAGTGCACATTCTCCTTCAACTTCTTCGTATCTCTCCCCAGACTATCCAATTTACTTGTGATAGCTGCAATTCCATCCGAGCTACCATTACTTACCTTTCTGCTGGTTAACCCATCATTCTATTTCTGTGAATGGTCAGCCATAGTTTGGATTGCATCCAATGCTTGAGCAAGTGTCTTATTAGGTATCGGTCCCTGCGAATCTAGTAATTGGCGAGTCATGGTGTCCAACCCTTTGTAGAAGATATTGACCTTCTGGTGGCTATTTAAATCATGTGTCGGGCACTTGTATAGGCGATCACTATACCTTTCCCATGCTTGGTATAGTGTCTCATCACCTTCTTGCTTGAAGTTATGAATTTTCTCAAGCTACCTTGTTGTTTTAGATGGCGGACAATACCTTTAAATGAAAGCCTTTTTGAGCAAATCCCATGTGTTGATTGTTCCTGGAGGTAGTTTGTCCACCCATCTCTTTGCAGCTCCAGTGAGAGTGATGGAAATACACGTACATGACTACGTTATGGGTGACTCTTGGAATGTTGAACAAACTGACGATGTCCAAAATCCTTTCAACATGTTCATGAGCATCGTCGTTTTTGTTCCCTGAGAAGGTGTCTTCTCTCAATTCTCTCATGAACTGACTCTTGATCTCAAAATTTACATTATAATAGTTGTCCTCTGACTTCGTTTAACCACCTCGATGCTGATTTCGCTCACTCAATGCGAAATTGCGCTCCATTGCGAATGTGGTTGAAGGTCAAGCCCACCCAATCTTGCCTTCCTGAAATTAAAATAAAATAAAATAGTTCTTAAATCTTAAACAAATACAGGAATTCAAATTGTAAACTAATTTTAGCTCTCCAACAGTGACACCAAAAACTTGATGCGTATAATTGTTTAAATTAAAATTCAAGTTTTAAATTTATAAAACTCGTCTACCTATGGTTTACAATGCACTAACGGGCAGAGAACCCGATCATGTTGGGTGCAAACCCAATCCCACATCGGTAAAATAAGTAAATAAATACATGCATATAAGCTTGACGGCTACGCCTTCTATCACCAATTGGTTTTATATTGATAACCCCATGTGTGATCCCTAACAAAGTTAGGATTGGTAATCCGAGGTCGTCCCTAGAGCTAAGTGTTTTAGCTTTAATTTGAATATGTCACACTTTAAAATGGTTTAAATATGAATTGGACGTAATTGAGAAGTAAATAAAATAATACTAATTAAATTGAAAATAATCCAGGAAAAAACAAACTAGCCTTTTCTCCGTTGTATAAAGTTAAAGAAATAGTTTTCCTAGGACAATTGTACTTCTTAACGCTTATTGGGTTCTATATCGACAGTGCCCGAAATCGGCATCGAAGCCACTGTTCCTATAATATCCTATTACCCCTCAATTCTGCGTGGTCATAAAGGTGGTATCTAGGCTTATAGTGATTAACCCTAACTATCCTAAAGACCTACTAATGCCAATAAATCCCCGCATCCCCCCCCGGGGGGACACCCCAAATAATAAAAAATAAAAAACAAAACAAAAACCCAACAAACAAAACAACCCCCCCCTATATAATCGGCTATAAACCGCTCCAGGAAGAGTTTTCCCAAACTTATAAGTGTCCTACCTACTGTAGCAGGATATGAAGCAATCCCTACACTATGACAGTTGTAAACCTATTCCATAGTACCATGTAACCCATAAATCAGCCAAGTCCGTGGGCATAATTTCTTTTAATAAAACTCACGTTAGGTTTAACATTTATCAAACCCTAACTACCTCGACTATTCCTACGCACTATTCCTACGCACTAAAGAGTAGTATACCCTATTGTGTATAGTGTAGTGATAGGTAAGTACGGGTGTCGACCCAAAGAACGGTTTGTGTCTCTAATTGTCTAATTGGTTTTATTATTCTACCTAAGAAAGCAGGAAAGAAAGCGTGTTTTAGTTTTGAGATTATTGAAGGATTATTTGGTGGCAAGCCTTGTTGTCGAAAAGGGAAATAGTATAGTGGCAGACAATTAGGAAGGATGAACACATTTAATTACTAAGATCTAATGTCTAATCGCAACCTTAATTGGAGGATTTCCAATCAACTTATGAGAGAAACCTTAATTTCTAACCAGGAGATCTCCTTATTATTAGCATCGCATTCCCTTCGTTACTAAGAATTAATGCTAAAGGCGCGCCTAATGGTTTAGTCGAAACGACAACAGGTATTAGTCAACTTGCTCAATCGAGCGTGCCCCAGATCTTTGAGATCATATAGATCCTTGACTGAACTCAACCTCATATCAATACTAAGACAGGATCACAAGGATTTCAAAGCGCACTACATAAATAAAAGAGAAGCGAAAGAACAACTAGATCATAAATAATAATCAAAAGAGATAATTAAATAATTAAATGGCTACAAACAATTAATAAAGCATAACAAATTAATAATACCTCATGATTATATGATGGATACAATTAGGTCTTAATCGGTCGGGTTGTCGGTTTATCGGGTGATCATGTTGTTGAATCGGGTTTTGGTGTCCCGAAATTAATCCCTAAAAACCCCGACCCTATACATATCGGGTTATCAGTTTCGGGTCAAAACTGTCGAGTTTGAATCGGTTGGGTTTCGGGTTATATAGTCAATGGCCGAAGCCATATTGTAGACTAACATGTAAAAAATATACTGTCCAGTATCCATCTCTTTAAAATGACAGTATATGGTAAATACATACATGTACAAGTATCATGTCACTTGTGCAACAAGAGACTACATGGTAAAGACATGTACATGTATCCATTAACTAGGGGACAGAAGGCGTTTTGTAGCCCGGAGTGTAGATATCCATTAACTAGTTTAAAACATCCACTGTATCAGCTTACAATAACAACACAATTAAAGATCACTGGCCTCCAGATAAAAAAAAATATAGCTATAGTTTCCTACAGTAGGTTGATGCTTCGAGTCGCAACATGTTCAGACACACGTATAAAAATTACATATATAAGACACATGGGCTCTGTGGAATTAACCACTTCAATAAAAGGAACGAGTCTTATGGCTTAAAATGCATGAAGTACCTAATGAGTTGGGGACATGGAGGAAGGTTTTCTTAATTCCATGACAAGCTTTCCCTCTGATAAAATGCCACTGAAAACAAAGAGGCAAATTTGAACTTCTTTTCTTGGAAAAACATTTTACTAATTAACATCACTACTTTGAATATAACAGGTACAAACTGAAACACCTGTAGATAATAAACAAACAAAGAATCACCTTTCACCACTTGCAAAGTTTACTTTGAAACAATAAAAATTCTTAAGCCCTTCCATAACTATGTTCATTGTTATAATGAGCCCATCATCGGAACTAAACACTAAACACCCCAGTCTGTCCGTCTGTATCTATAATATTTAATGCGATCAACTCACCATAGCATATTTTCGTAGGATTCTCATATGACTAGTCCTCAAATTGGAATCAGTAGTAGACACCAGTTTATCAAACAAAGGGGTGAGAACAGATTAAGTGATAACAAAAATGCAACCAAAAATGAGTGATAAGATAACAGAAATGCAACCCAACAAAATTCTCTCAATTGTCTAAAAATTAATCCCAGCAACATTTGTCTAGAAAACGTGCAGTAACAAAGAGTTCGACAGTGGCACTAGCTAGCACATATAAAGTGCAGTAACAAAAAAGTGCAGTAACAAAGATAGTAGCACTACCACACATCTAGAAAGATCAGATAAAAACCCAACGCAGCCTATAGGCATGTAGTTACTTGCCTCTTTGCCTCATGTAGCACCAAAAAAAAACCAGTTACTGATGCAAACTGGCAAAGCACCATAACAAAATTTGAACATATACTTAACCATATCTATTGTGGCATGTTTAGTAATTAAGAACAACGATAAATAAACTAGACAAAAGAGATTTACTTTAAAATTTACAGAATTTTTAATGAGCCTAATTATAGCTTATCGGGTTAACGGTCAACCCGATAAACAAAATAATTAAGACCCGAACCCGATCCCTATTATGCGATCGGTCTAGCGGGTTGACCCGATCAACCTATAAGATATTTGACCCGAATCAACATGGCCCTATAAGTCTTATCGGTTCGGGTCGTTTCGGGTCGGTTGACCCATTTGACACCGAGATCCCATAGTCAAAATAACATAATTATGTTTCTCGATCCATCTATCGAATGCTAGCAAACCCTTGCTACTACTTTTCTTCTTTTAGCTTATTGTCCAGCTAGAACCCACCGATTGAAATGAATGATACAATAAGTATCATCATCTCTTAATATAGAAAATAATGATCTTTGGTCTTTTACGAGTTTGGCCCCTCGTTTTCCATTATGTTAACAATTAATTCATGAAACATCATCAAATAAGTGCAACTTTGGTCCCTGATCCGAGTCATTATTACGGCGTAACCGTACCGACAGCGTTACGTCGTAAACCTTTTTGACCAACATTTCACAATCATTAGATTTATGAATATCTATCGCGTAATTACTTCGACACGTTACGCTGTAACCCTTAGTCAGCATCAATATCTTCTTTATTAATAATTAATTACGGCGTAACTCCTGCGGGATGGTTACGCCGTAATTCTTTTATGCTTGCAATTTTTCGATCACTTTCATCAATAAAAATATAGTACCCCTACTAAATAATATAGTAGTGGTACTATTCTTCACTAGGCTCATAAGCTGTATCCTGGAGAAATTTAGTAGCCATCAAATAATTTTTAGTACTTTTACTAAATAAATTAGTATTGGTACTATTTTTGGCCATTTTTCGCCTTTTTCCGTTACAATGCCTTAAATTACCTGAATTCAGAAAATAAACGAATTAAGTGACGAATTCATATAAAAATGATATAAAGCAAGGCATTAAACGCGGGAATTTGATACAAAAAAGTATTAAATATTTGATGTTATCATCACCTAATATAAAGCCTAACAATCTACAAGTTAACCCTCAACACTACCAAAGCTCGGAGGATCATGCAACAGAAAATAAAATATCTATAAAACATAATTCACTAGAAAACACATCAAAATCATAACAAAATCAAACAAGGCTACACTTAAGGGCTTGCCACTCATAACACAGATAACATAAGAAATAAAGGAAGGAATTGTTTGATTGAATAAACATTATGATCTACAAAGTTTGTGATTATTCCCAGAAATATAAGAAATTAGTAAAGGAATTCTCCCTTAAACTATTGATGGATAAGCGAATTCTCTTTCTCGTGAATCCATAGCAATCCCTGGAACGCCCTTGTGAATGAATGATACAATGGCAGGGAATGTGCCTTTATTTACACTTTTTCTTCGACTCAACTACGGCGTAGATGGGTGTGAACTACACCGAAGTTTTTGCTGATAGCAGACTTTCCATTTGCAGGCCAAAAGTAAACTACGGCGAAGTGAATAATGGCCAACACGCCGAGTTGTGACTAACATTATGCTTCTTTGGTGACAGTCAAGATAACTTACGACGTAGTCCCAACAGGCAACCTAAGCGATTTCCTTCAAATACACTTGTGGTCTTCACGTTGAACTATTGCGAGTTCAATAGTGGCAACCACCCGTTCAGTTTTGTCCTGGAATCAATATGCATTCACTTTATCCCGTCCAATTCAGTGTCATCCCGTTACAAGGCTTATAAATTACTTGAAATGAAAATATACAGTTAATACGTACATATTTAACCACAAATAAACAATTATTATCATTTTATAAGGGATTTAGTACAAAAGGGACAGAGTATTTGATGTTATCGTATACCGTTTAGACGTGAGAAGAAGATTATCTATTATTGACCACATTGAGCAGGGCCAAATGGCGGTGGAATTGGTCGAGGCCTAACTTTGTGCTCGAAATTCCGCAAGATCTAAGTCAACATGCTTTTTGAAATTAGTTCTGGCAAAAAATTAACGAAGTTGAAGTTACTTATGTGGGTCATTGGGGCACTGATGGGAACTTTTTCTGTAAAGGAACGCTCGATGCACTTCTTGTTTCGAAATTCTCAACCTCTTTTTGCTCATCGACAGTTGGGATAAAAACATTTCCCTCGGAAGGGTCACTATTTTATTTTGGAGGTTGATTTTGGAATCGTTAGCCTCAAAAGTTAAATATTTCTTCATCGTGATAGTCAAGCGACTCTAGCGCTTTTGCTATGGAACGTAGAATCTTCAAATCCAAGTTTCTTTGAGTTAATATTCGAAGATATTGAATGTTTGTTCGTAATTGGTGCGATATTTCCTTTCCTCCTTTTACTTAGTATGAACATTAGAAAGATTTGTTACTTCTTGCAGGTGGTTAAAGAGAAGTCCACCTTATCAGTTTATTTTTCTTCTTCTCTTTATGCTTTAAGGTATCCGAACAGTGTTACATTTCGTTCACACCCGATAAGGAAAAGTGACATTTTTGACAGAATTCATCTTTCCTCGTATTCTTGGCTGCATCATAAGGTCACATGATCTACAATTGGATTGACTGGCTTAAATCCCCTATGCTTCTCTCGAGTAATATTTTCAGGATGAACTTTATTTTTTATACTCTCGTGTTCCCCGAGGCTTGTTTAGGGTTGCATAAAAAACGCTCCGAATAAAAACCGGTGGCTCGGCCTCCGTAAGCGGGGATTTTTCTCTTGTGCTGTATAGGCAAGAGTTTTTTCATCATTTTAGTAGCCCTCACATTAAAAAGCCATGGAAGATCTAAGTCTAGGTTTTTTTACTTTTTTTTTAGTATTGTATTTGTACTTTCCTGGCTTCTAGCGCTTTGTTAGTAGCCTTTTATTTATATAATTATCTTTTGCCGTTCAGAAAAAAAATTAAAGAATGAACTTTCGTTGATAAAAATAAAAATAATAAAAAGAGTTAAGTACATTTTTGGTCCTTATGATTTGGTGCGTTTTTCATTTTTGGTCCAAAATTCAAAAAAGTTTGATTTTGGTCCAAAACACATAGTTTTTGTTCCACCTTTTGGTCCATTTAACGTTGATTGTTAGTTGGACCAGTTAAATGAATAAAGAAAATACTAAAGTGCCCTCATCTTGATGTAGCTTAATTACTAGAATACCCTCTCTCTCATTTTATTTTTTTCTATAATAATAATAAGAGTTAAGTACATTTTTAGTCCTTGTGGTTGTACCAGATTTCACTTTTGGTCCAAAATTCAAAAAAGTTTTTCTTTTGGTCTGAATTTCAAGTTTCGTTTCACTTTTGGTCCAATTCTGTTAACCCCGTCAGTTTGACTGGTTTGACTGTATAAAATGACTCAAATACCCTCATTCTCATATTGTGAAGTTACCAAATTGCCCTCAAACTCAGCGGTATTCACGCCAAATAAAAACCCGAGGCAACAACTCGGTCCTAACAACAGAAAAACTTCAAAAAGATCTGCAAGATACTCATCTCCACAGAGAGCGGTCAGCCAAACATAATCTCCCGGTCAAGAAAACCGGAAAAACAAACTACCGCAAGATTAACGTTAGATCTTAAGAAAGCAAGACAAAAAGTAGCCACGAAACCAGAACATCGTTCTTCTCCCCATGCTCGTAATAATAACTCGAAACCCAACCACTACTAACCAAGCAAACACTTCGTCCATTCCCGACAAAACAAAAACCTCCGAACCAAGCCCCCCCCCGACAAACAAACTAACTAAAAATCACCACAAAAGACCTCAATACCCAAGTAAAAAAAATATACAAAAATCGTGATACCCGACGATTCCTGCCCAGCAATAGAAAAAAAAACAATGATCCGCAACCACAAAGATCATAGCGACCAGCTACAACCAAAACATAAACACACCAACTAAACCTCTAATCGGACCCCCCATTCAACAAAAACTGGCAGGCTAGATGGTCAGAAAAGCACAACAGCCCTGCCGGGCACCCCAAACAAATAAGAAGACTACCATGCCCTCACGACCGATCCACAACCCCTGAAGACAGTTAAAGTTGTGACCACAACCTAACAGCCCTTTATTCTTATTATTATTATTATTATACAAAACATATATAATCATAGATAATATCGATCTGCTGATATCCATCTAAAGAGAAAAGTGGGTGTGTGGCTCTTGTGTAGCCCAAAAATCTGCTTCATCGTGCTTCAAAGATTCTATGAGTATCCTAAAAATCTCTTCATCTGCTTCCTTCCCTTCTCTATCATCTGCTCCATAGAGAGTATCCCCAAAAATCAATCGAAGTCTCTACTATTTTGTCATACGTGGATCAAGATTTATGACATAGTTACAATTAACCTGTTTTTGTTTCTAATCTCCCGTAGGTTTCTTCGAGAGTTCCCATGTCCATCACTACGGTTTTTCACAAGCTCTTCGGCGTTTTCCACAAGCTCTTGCTTTTCGCTGTTTTGACATCGCCCCACACAGTTTGCTCGAAACTGCGCAAATGATCCAACGCTCAATCGGCGATTTTTCCACAAACATTCATCACATAATAAACATCCTAGATACAAACATCATGCCCGTAGGTTTTTCCCCAACCACGACCACGACCTTCACGACAACCACGACCTTCACGAGACAACCACGACCTTCATGACACAACCACGACCACCAGGCCCCTAACCTGTAACCACAACCATTACAGTCTGTACCATGACCTTTTGCAAAGTGCCCACACTAGCTCCAAGCTTACTCGCATAAAACTCGGCAAACTCACATATACCAAACCTCCACCTATCCAACACGCAAAAAAAACCCATTCCCCTATTACGGCTAAAACCTATCATCCTCAATAAACTCGATCTCCTCGCCTCACATCTCCCCTAATCTTTACATTGCTTTCTTGATTTTTTTATGCCTCACAAACACATAAATGGCTCAACAACACAAATCATATTCGACACCATCCTTAAACACCCGCCACTAACATTGTCACACATCTGGGTTGGCACTACCACAGATCTGCTCAAACCAATAATCTACAGATCTTTTCTTGGACACCAATTCAAATTCAATGGTTGTGTTTATTTAGGTTTTAGTAAATGTAGGTATTTAAAGAAATAATAAAGGACTGGATATGCGGCTAGGAAGAAAACAAAGGTTTTTCTTGGTGTTAGCTTCGAGTGGATTCAAGCAGAAAATGGTTAGACTTTTCGACTGAAGATCTTGTTATATAGTAGGGTTAGGGTTTGTTATAATAGAACAGTTAGGGTTTTAAAGTTTAAGGGATTTATTGAAGAGTTGTTAGGTGGCTATGGTGAACTCCAGCGAGATTCCGGCGACGGTGGTGACTGTGTTTTTATTTGTGTTTATATAAAAGAGATAAAGATATAAAAGGGAAGAGAGATATATATGAATGTGTTTTGTTTAATTAATTGTGGAGAGGAAAAAGAAAGAAAGAAAGAAAGATGGGACCCACCTAGGTTTTTTAATACGAGTACATAATATAATGAAAAGACAAAAATAACCTTCTATTTAACAGTCAAAAAACAAACAAAGCAATAAAAACAATTAAACAAAAACGAGTATTTAAAACGAGAAAAATAAGCAAGCATAATAAATTCAATTTTAAACATGCAAACTTCTAAAAATAAATCCTACATTAAAAGAAATTATTATTATTATTATTTTTTCTTTAAAAAACCTTAATCTAAATAAATGTCGCAAATTAATAATCTCTAATCATATTTTAACTCCGCACTAATTTCTAAACACTAAATGAGCAAATCAACTAACTAAACATGGAAAACGTTATAACATCAAAAGATAAAAATAAGTTTACACTAAGCATGGCAAAAATCAAATAGGCAAACATATTATAAAGCGATAAAATAATTCTACTCTAAGTATTGAAAAAGGATTAGAAAATGGAACCGAATCGAAGACCCGCAATTAAACGAATACCACCCGGTTTATTTAGCTAAAGCAAATAATCAAATTCGGTCTAGCTAAATATACCCTTAAGCTCCGCGCCTCGTGAGTTGACCGGTACCAAAAGTCAAAACCAGAAAACTGTTAACAGTAAAATAGTGGTACCAATTGACAATATTTACAATTCACTGTTTATATATCACTAGCCCAAACAATTTAACCAAACGCAACCTATTAGTCCAAATCGTAGCCCATTTTATTTTCAATACAAACCAATCGCATTCCTTTAAAAACTTTGGCCCAATGTTATTTCATATAAACCAAACCCGGACCAAAAGAGTTGGAATTAAGAACCAGGAAGCATAAATCACAAATTAAGACTTTTAACAACTTTGCTAACCAAAACTTAAGCACACGATCTAAGAAACCTCATAAATAAGTAAATTCACAAAGTGCCAAATGAAATAAACTAAACTTACTAGATCCAATCCTAAATAGGCTATAACCTTATAAATCTATTCAACATTTAAACTAAGTGATATGAATTAAGCATCTAAGTCTAACCATAAGCTTTTTAAAACAAAATTTATGTTAAATAAACTACTTCTAATATGCTCTCGAAATACAAAAGTGACTAAGGCTTAATAATAAGCCGAGCTTAAAAGCTCAATGCACTTTTCTTTGCTATCGAATCGAGCTAGAGGAAAAAGAAGACCGAATAAGCCTAAACTTAATCGAATGAAAAACTAGTAAACCGTAAAGTAATTTGATGATTTAAGCTACATCAAAGGTCGAATAAGCTAAAGAAACTTATCCGAACAGAGATAAGCTATAATGAAGCTCAGCTTATTAAATAATCTAATCGAACAAGAAAAGGAAAGAAAGAGATGCGAAAATAAGCCTCACGAATAAGCGAAACAACACCATCACAGTTTCATATCAATAAACCCAAAGTACAAATAAGCTGGAAAAATCTATTACAATACTCTGAAATAAGCTGACCATCGAATAAGAAAAAAAATACAAGAATAAGCTAAATTTTTGGTGGCTAAACTACAAAACTAAAGCTATCCCTAAAAACTACTTGAAAAACTAAAAAAAACTCTCTCTAACTCGAGTATGCTGCTTCCATTATATAGCCAAATGTAGGTGTAAGGGTATTATCGTCCATTCAGGTAGCCATCCAATAAGAGTCATAGATCGAGGGGTAAAAGAGTCATTTGGCCATTGACGTGTCATTGATTGCCAATGATTGGCTGTGACCTCGTACAGCTCAGCCCGATCCTCCAATAGTTGGCCTACACGTGGTCTTTTTTTCATGCGTTCATACAACGCACTCCTTTTACTCAATCAATATGTGAAATGAATATAATTAACTGCCTTGCCACGTGTTACTTTGCAATTCACCAAACATTTTGAGTGGAGGAGCACATGATGGTGTTATAATTATTTCAAGGGCACGTGATCCTCTTTTCCTTATACACATCAACTTATTTCAATCGTAAATGTTAACAAAAATTCAAAGTCTCTGCCACGTGTTGAAACAAGAGTGGCCCAGGAAAGGTGAGTGGAGCAACACGTGACCATGAAAGAATTAATTCCAATTGCATGTGACCTTGGCTATCTCCTATCCATCTTTTATATCTTGCATTCGGTACATATATATTTGAAATTGGGCTTGTTCATACTTCATGGGCCAATCTTGGGCTTGGGCTGATCCGGCCCAAAAAATGGGTTACGGGCTGGCCCAATAAAATTCGAGGGCACCGTTGGACTCGTCTTCTCGCGCTTTTTCCGATCCCGTGCTCAGTTTTGTCCGGTTTTATCTTTTCTTTTGTCCATTTCTTTAATATCCGTACCTGCACATACACAAACACAAAACAAGCATATATTTGCCATTTTTATTATGTTTTTGGTCTTTTGGGTTCGTTTTACAAGGCAAAAGGTATGTATAAAATATCAAATACCAATGACAACGAAAGTTGGAACAACCCAAGGGATTTCGCTAAGCCGGTCAAGGCAATCACTTTGCCTCAAGATGTCCCGAGTATATCCGACCGCCGTCTAATCGAGCTCGAAAATCAAGTCCAACGCTTGATGGAAGCTCATCTTGCTCCGACACAACCTACTCAATTAAACAAAATCACTACCCCATGTGAGATCTGCAGTGGTCCCCACGACACTCAAAATTGCATGGAAAACCCCGAACAAGCCTTTGTTGAGTACGCATCCTCGCTTACCGATGAAGCGGGAGGTAAGTGGTATACTTTCAAACCCGAGCAAAACAACCTTGGTGACACCTATAATCCGTCATGTAAAAGTCACCCAAACCTTAGGTGGAAACAACCTTAAAATTCTCAAAATAATTTTTGAAACCCACCTAACCGGTTCCAACCCAACGGTTCAATCCCGAACCGTTCCTTCAACAAACGTCCTCAAAATTTTAATAATCAAACAAATATAGAAGGACTGGTTTCTGAATTCATGGCATCTCAAGACGCTAGACTATCCAAGTTTGAAGCCGATTTCAAACAACAGCAAAGCGAGATGACCAACAAAATCGACACAGTGTTGAAGGCCATCACCGATCGAATAGCGGGCACACTACCTAGTGATACGGTTAAGAACCCGAAACTGGGGACCCATCCAGTTTCGTCTGCTCGTTCTTACCCAATTATCGATCATCAATGTTCATCTCACCCGTCCACCTCGATTAACGCTATCAAAGCACATTTCAATGATGCAATCGTCGAACCACAACAACCGGAGGAACCCGAACCAACCCTTGAAGATGAATTTAAGGATTTGCATCTTAACCTACCAGTTCTCGAAGTCCTAGCCCACGCTCCAATCTATAATGCTATATTAGATAAATACGTTGAGAGTTTAGAACTAGGCAAAAACGGGTCAGCATTTGTTCAAGGAGAAACACCTGCAAAGATGGGAGACCCCGAGCTATTCACTCTACCTTGTAGATTAGGGGACTCAAAACCTTTCAACACGCTAGCTGATATAGGATCATGTGTAAACACAATCCCGCTTTACCTCTTCAAAAAGCTTAACATCGGATTATTAGAAGAAACTGACCATATCTTTGGGTTGGCTGACGGAACCAAATCCTACCCCGTAGGGATCGTTAAAGACGTAGAAGTCCACATAGGAAAACTAAAACTATTAAATGATTTCTACGTACTCGATATGAAAAAGGACCCCGAGACCCCTTTACTTGTAGGAAGAGGATTCCTAGCTACCGCCAACGCAGTTATTGATTGTAGGATGGCCAAAATAGCGATAGGAGAGGGAATCACTAGGTCAGTATTCAGTGTAAAAGGAATAGACTTAGGTGAGGAGGAGGCACCTTATTGGACCACGCTTAGAAAAAGGGAATCCTATAAACCCCGACCTAGCACAGATGAAATAGGCGCAAAACCCCCCTTACTACGCTAGGAAAGACTTCTTAGACTGCCACTTGCCCGGAGAATGGGAAATTTCTAGAGATGCTGAGCTTAATCCTTTTAAGGATACCTTACAGTTTAGGAGAATGGTAGAATTCCTAGGAGCCATACCCATTAACCTTAAGTGTAACATGTGGGAATTGGAGGACCTAATTAAAAAACCAATTAACTAGGATAAACCGCCCAAGAACGGAGATGGGGCATGGCACGCCAAGATTAGATTAATCGACCCAGACAGAGAAGAGTTTACCAAAACCCTACAATCAATCCCCACCACCAGGAAGCTCTCCGAAAGAGAAAGTCCAAGAGAGATCATCGACTTGGACCACTTCTACGACACTTGACGTGTGACTTCGAGTCTAGCTACAAGACTCGTTAATAAAGAAAATGAACATTTCTCATTTTCATGTCATTGTACGACATTTATTATCCGTCACTATTTATTTTAGTCCGATACGCGTTTACTTTT
>BQNB010118464.1:0-17615 GCA_026074375.1 Tanacetum coccineum | reverse complement strand
ATTTGGAGAGGACAAGTGTTTAGAGATCTGAATGTCTTCAGTTTTTGGGAGATTATCAATGATTTGTTCATCATTGGTGTGATTGGAATGTTCAGAATGATCATCATTTAAGATTTTATCATTTTGAATAGGTTGATCATTTTGATCAGATGAAACTTCAGTTTCAAGAACCACTAGTTTAGGACATTCGTAAGGTTCTATGAAGGACACATCATTGCGGTTTGTTTGATACCTTTAAGAAGGTTCATAAGGATGAAGATATTCATCAAGTGTATATCTTTCTGATTCAGCAATGTTGATGTTGTCAACTGAAGGTTTTGAGAATTTGATAGCCTCAGGACTTTCATCAAATGTGATGGGATAGGTTTCTTCAGTTTGTTGTCTTCTAGTGTTGAAAACTCTGAATGCCTTAGAGACAAGTGAGTATCCAAGAAGATAACCATCATTAGCTTTTTCATCAAATTTTCCTAAATGATCTTTATGATTGTGGATGTAAACTGGACATCCAAATACATGAAGAAAACTAATGTTTAGGATTCTCTTACAAAAAATTTCATAAGGAGTTTTGAGATGTATTTTCATAATGGTGGATCTGTTTTGAGTGTAACATGCAGTGGCTACAGCTTCAGTCTAATATTGTTTAGAAAAGACAGATCCTGAAAGCATTATTCTTGCAACTTCTATGAGGGTTCTATTTTTCCTCTCATCAACACCATTTTGTTCAGGTGTGTAAGGAAAAGAGAAGTTTTAAGAAATCCCTTTTTCATTACAGAAGTTGATAAGTGTGCTATTTCTAAATTTAGTACCATTATTAGTTCTGAGTTGTTTGACTTTGATGTCATTTTGATTTTCAACTCTTTTAATGAAGGACATAATGGTTTCAGGTGCTTGACTTTTCTTCTTCAAGAAGTATACCCAGGTGTACCTTGAGTACTCATCAACAATGACAAGGGTATACTTTTCATGGTTAATGGACCTAGAAATTACAGGTCTAAATAAATCCATGTAAAGAAGATAAAGACATTTCTTGATAGAAGATGTCTGTTTTGTTTTGAAGCTGGCATGATGTCTGATTGACATCAAATAAACGTCTAATTTATAGCATCATTTTCCCATCTATTTAAACCATATTTATATACTTATTGCAAATAATGGTTACGATAAGTCGTTAATCTTTACGACATGAAGTAAAGATTGGAGTAGGAGGATGAAGTATAAGAAAAAGGCGCGCAGTTGGAGCTTAAATGAAGATATTTTGAAGATTACTATTCTGAAGACCAATACGCCGTATCCATCAAGGAAGATACGATGTATCCGTGCCTGCACTCACCAAAGACCACAAAGGAATGAAGCTCAATACGCCGTATCCAGAAGAAGTAAATACGCCGTATTCAAGATATAATATGTGAATATTCTGGAAGATATCAAATGTGGTCCTTACTCCAAGAAACCCCCCCAATACGCCGTATCGAATTCCTTGGATACGCCGTATCAAACCGACTTCTAGACCCTATAAATACAAAACTCAAAAATGAGTTTTAAGTGTGCTAAATCATCTTCTCGATACATAAACTACAAAATTCGATTTTCAGAGGAGTAAAAGAGTAGAAGAGGTCTTGCAACGCATTCCAATCCATAGAAGACAACGTGTAATTCCATATACTTTTGTAATCGTTTAGCTCTTTTAACATTAGTTAACACTCATTATGTTACCATGGCTAAATAATTGCCATGTATTTAATATGAACTTGACGGCTAATACCTTTGTGTATTAGCCATTATATGAAAACTGACTGGTATTGGTAATTGTTTTATCTCGATTTTCTTGATTATCGATGAAGGCTTGTTTTATGATTTTATATATATTATATAACGTGCATTATGTATGCGACCTATCATTTAACTGATCTAGTGATAGCGACCAACTTACTCCTAGAGTCTGTTATAGACTCTCCAATAAAGAGATTATATACGATCTAGAATCAAAAAGATCAAAATATTGTCCTTCTAAAATTTGTGTCTAGATACGCTTCGGGGCTTAAAAACTAGTTAATTGGATATATGCCAATGTTAATTGAACATGTTGACTAGAAGGTGAACCTAGATAATTCAACAAATAACGTACTGATTCCATTGGATAGTTGGACAAGTGGACTACTAGAGTAAAAATCGTCGTTAAGCGGTAAGTGGGTAAAGTCTCTATGAGCTAGGGTTTAACAAGATCACCATTTCTTTAATCCCTAAGATAAATTATAATCAGCAAATAAGGATGTTGTATGCGAATGCTTTAATTGTGATAGAATTAATGTGTCTAGGTCTTAGGAAGAAGTCCCGCCTAAGTCTTAAGAATGATATGCCACCTCGAGAGAAGAAATCATTGCACTTAATAGACAAACCAACATTCTAATCGGATTAACAATGGTTAATACAGTTTTCTATCATACGGCTCGACCGCTCTTTTATCTTCTATTAATTTGATTGCGTTGTTTAAGTGTCTTGAATTGATTGTAGTCACCAAACAGACCCCTGTCAGTCTCTCAAGCTGAAACCCCCCTTTTTACCTGTTAGAATTAGGATTAGAACTTACATAGGATTAGCATAGGTTTGACTTAAGTTAGAATTAACATAGATTAGATAACAAAAATATAAATAAATTAAGAGATTTAACCTTGCTTCAAGTGTTCGACACCTTACTTACCACGAATCTACCACCGACCGGGTACACTGCCCGTTAAAGTGTTGTTTTTTGTTAAGTCGGCAAAATATAAATTTAAAAATTGAATCTTAAAAATAAACACCACACAACGACATATCAAGTTTTTTTCGCCGTTGTCGGGGAGTTAAAATTAATCTTTATTTTTATTTTATGTTTGGGTTTTTAACATTAGATTAGATCTAACCCTTAGGTGTGGTATTAATTAGGTTAGTGTATATTCTTGTATATTCTGTATATTTGTGTATAATTGCTTGTATATTTGTTAAATTAGTTGTTTGTGAATATTTAATTGTTTTATACTGTTCTGGTTGATAACTCGATACGGCGTGTCCACTACCATCGGATACGGCGTATCCAACTTTCTGTCCAATATAGCGTATTGATTCAACTGATTAATACGGCGTATCCACTTCCATTGGATAAGGCGTATCGATCATTTGGAACAGAATCAGAATCTTGCTTTTCGTATTTGATTTTCGTGCTAAAATTTTTTCTATCTTTCTTCAGAGCAAATCCTGATGATATTTTTACCTTTGTTACAGGAAATTCTTATCATAGCTAGTAGGTTGAAGAAGTGAAGGCGGACAAGGGAAAGAAGTCAAGTATGGAAATATTTGCGCCTAATGACAAAGTAGATTACTATTTTAGGATTACAAATATTACAGTTAACGGGAAAAATGCTTATGAACTGAAAGGGAAATTCTTGGATGATCTACACAACAATGGTTTTAAACGGGAAGGACAAAGTTGAGCATATTGAATACTACCTGAAGATTATTGACCCAATCAAATTACCCAATGTAGATCATGATAAACTAAGAGTTGTTGTTTTCCCAATCTCATTGGCTGGAGGTGCACGAAGATGGTTTGATAAGACCAAAAAATCAATCACTTGTTGGGTCGACTTAACTACAAAATTTTTTGGGAAATACTACCCGCCTTCTCGCATCGAGGGAAATAACACTCCCTTAATAAATGGGGACCCAGCCAATCCAAGATTCAAAGGCTGGTTGGCTACAAAGTTCGTAAACTATAAAACAATAGATATATTCACCAATGGAGCTTTGTGGGATTATTGGAAAATGGGCGGTGATGAAATTGAGGTATCTAACAATGAATCTTCTGATCTTGAAGAATACAGGAGTGATAAGGAAGAAACCGCCAAAATTTTTAAGATTGAAACTGATGTTTTTGAATACGAGACACCTCTCTGCTTAGCATTCAATGAATTTAATTACCTTCTCAAAGTAGATCGAGACTTACTTACAAAAGATATTATGGGGTTTAAAACCTATGAAGATTACAAAGATGATTGGATCTATGAATGGAACAAAGATATACCATGGGTTGATGAGAAACCCTGGACTAAAACTGGAGTTTGGACAAAACCGAAACCAGTCAAACATACTTGCAAGCCTTTCAACTATAAAACTGGGTGTTCAGAATGGTTAACCTATAGTTGAAGAGAGGATGGTTATTGTAATGGAGGAAATTTGCCTGGTGCTAACCATATTGGAAACTCACTCCATTACCAAGACCTTGAATGGTATGAGGCTCTGGAAGATAGCGAACTAAAAGATGCAGCCTTAAGGAACAAAGCTATCATAGGGGGCTTGATCAGTGATGATGAATCATGCAATGATTGTTGTAAAAGATGGAAGAGCCATGAGATTTACTACCACAGTTATGATAAAGGGGAATATGAAAACGATACTCATGAAGAAGGACATGAGTTATGTAGTATCAAAACTCGTGAGGCACCGGTTTGCCAAATAAAAAGATATAAGATGATCAAATATTCGTTCAATGATGAAGAAGAATATGTTGCTGTAAAAGAAGACGAATACGACGATCTTACAATCACAAGTGAAGAGGCGTGCCGAGCTTACCAGGAAATCTTTCGGATGATGAACGAAGGGTGGATGGTTACGCGCACCGAGTGAGAAGATGAAGAAAAGTCTAACTTAAAGACTTCGCTGTAAACAAAAGTGCTTCCCGGGAGACAACCCGGAATGTTATTTAATTTTGTTATCTAGTCTGTCTTCCTAGACTTCAATACGGCGTATCCTCCCCATATCATACGGCGTATTGAATGTCTAGACGTTATCAGTCTTTATTTTTCATGCACTTTAAAAATATTATTGTCAGTTCTGCGAATACACCGTATTCATCTACTTGATACGCCATATCCACAGTCTGACCCATATTTAGTTTGTTTTAATTTAGTTTAAACTAACCGTAGATACCAAGATAGGAATGCACCTGTTTTTCCTATATTTTACACAGCACCTCGTGAAGGAAATATCAACGAATATTGGTGGAGAATTTACAAATCTAGAAATCTTGAAGTGTTAGAGTCTTGAAACCTCAAGACGGTAGTTCAACACACGATCTTACACAAATTGGAGAATCTACCGAGCAAATATCTAGGGAGTTTCTCATTCTAATTCTTTTTAAATTCTCGTATTTAATGTTTTACATATACAACGAGGACGTTGCATAATTCAAGTGGGGAGAAGGAATTAGAATGTTTACTTGTCCTAAATTTTCACAATAAAAGGCTTAAATTATGCTCAAATTTAAAAAATTTCAAGCATACTTTTGTGAAATTACATGTTACATAACCCGAACACAATAACCCTTGATAGAATTGTGAGGATTTAACCTTTCCGTTTCCAAATGTTTACCTAAATTCCACAAAATATAAGTGTGCCGGTGATGTTGTAGACTTTAGAACTTGGGTTGGTATATCTATTCGAGACCACAATAATGAGTATTATGGATTTAATTGGAGTAACTTGTTTAAATTGGTAAATCTTAGGATTACAACCAAATCGCCTATACATGTTGTTTATTAACTAACTATACCGGTTAGTTAACCTCCAGTTTAAACCCTTCCACTCTCATCTTTAGAGTAATGATCCACTAGAACAACCCGTAGAGCCAATCCTTTAGGAATTTACACCAATTATTTGTTTTGTTACACCCTTACACCTTAACCTTCCCTGTTAGATTAAGTTAAATTACAGTTGCTAGTTGCTTAAAGTGTAAAGTTTGTATTTCTTGAGTCTTGTGTCATTTTCTATCTTTGGTACGGTTGGAAATTTGCACATTGCAAATAGGAATGTATATTAGTAGTCAAAGCTTATGTGATTTTACTACATTCACAATTAATGGTGAAACCGAAGAACGAGTAAATTACCAAAGGAATTATCCGGAATTATTATGATTGTGAAGATGGTGAAACTACACCGAGATTTGAAGTTTAGTTAGTAAAAAAAAGAGAAAAACTGCAAGAAAAAAAAGAGAGAGAAAGAAAGTTTAAAGATAATCGTTTCGCGAAAGAGCATTACCGAAGGAATTATATGAAGGAACGATTATTCGTTGATACGTCGACAAAAATCAACGATGTAGAGTATTGTACAAAGTGGAAGATATCGCCACTTACCTTGTAGAGTATGTAAAGTTTTAGGATGATTGGGGAGTTGACCGCTATGGGAACGCCAACTTAGGTTGTTGTTTTTGATCTATGATCAAGACATTGTAACTAGTTGTGTCTCTGTCATAATAACGGTCGAGAAATAAGTGTCTAGGAACTTGTACTTTAAGCCTTAATCTATTTGTTTCTTGATTTTTATTTAACAACAATTTACTTCCCTTTCACCTAATGATTAACCTCTGGTTTTACACGAATGAGGATTCATACGAACATGCATGTCTATCCCGGCGTTCTGGGTGTGTATGCTTGTCTTGTACCTTGTTGGTTTACGACTTTTGGAGAAGGTTAGAAGGTTCCTACCCTATATCATTCTTCATCCTAACCGTTGGTTAAATTCGAATGGGGATGTGATCTAACACTCATGTCTATCCTGGCGTTCTGGGTGTGTATGTGTGCTTCAGCTGCCTTGTTGGAGTGGTACTTCTGGTGAAAGATTATAGAATGATCAAACCGTACGCCTTTCCATACAAAAACCTATATTTACCTTTATAAACTTGTTACTCCTTGGCTTTAGTGGTGGAGATGTATATCCTTGCCAAGCTTATGATAGAATACTCGTCATGACCGAGCAATTGAGCGAATTAGTTACATGTTACCACATAGATTAGTTGAGTGATTTGAGTGTTTTCATCTTCCTATTTCGTGAGGTATTTGGTTGTGTACTTGTAATAGATCAAATAAATGCTTTAACAAAAAATATCCTTAGGGATACATTTTGTAAACTTCTAAAGGCTACTTGAGGACACTTAAGATTCAAGTGGGGGGGTATTTGATGACATCAAATAACGTCTATTTTATAGCATCGTTTATCCTACGATATTAACCCATTTTGTATATTTAGATGCAACGGAATTTTTTACTAATCGAATATATCTGAAATTGCAGTAATTATTGGATAATGATGAAACATAGCAAAAGGCACGCATTCTGGAGCTTAAATGAAGATATTTATGAAGATTACTATTCTGAAGACCAATACGCCGTATCCATCAAGAAGATACGGCGTATCCGTGCCTGCACTCACCAAAGACCACATAAGATTAAAGAGCAATACGCCATATCCAGAGGACTCAATACGCCGTATTCAAGATATGGAATCAATATAATATTCTGGAAGATATCAAACGTGGTCCCTACTCTAAGAAATTCCCAATACGCCGTATCCAACCCATTCGATACGCCGTATTGAACCAAATTCCAAACATTATAAATAGAAAACTAAAAAACAAGTTTTAAGTGTGCTAAATCATAATCTTTTTAACCTAACTGATAAAATTTCGATTTTCAGAAAGAGAAAAAGAACATAAGATGTCCGAGCAACGTATATCCATTCCAATAGAGACATCGTGTAATTTCAATATACATTAGTATCGTCTTTTTTTGGTATCATTCGTTAACTCGATTAGTTTACCTTGGCTAAATTATTACTCTTGTATTTATTATGACGTTTGAAGGCTAATACCTTTGGGTATTAGCCATTATTATGAAGAACAGAATGTTTGGTATTTGTTTATATCGATTTCTTGATTCATCATTGTATGCTTGTTTATCTTTATCACGTTAAACTTTTTACGCCTTTTGGTAGCGCCTTTTCATTCAACTGGATCAGCTCAAGCGGATCAGCGGATCTAAAGTCGGGAATAACTCCCTCCATATGCGTAACTTAGTACACCTAAAATAATAGTTACATAAGTATTGTCCTACTAAGGTCCAGTGCCTAAGATACTCTTCGGCTTAACTAGTTAATTAATATTGCCAAAGGATTATTGATCGTATGACTAGCCAGGTGACCTAGATAATTCAACCAATAACGTTCTGAATCCATTGATATATTGGACAAAGTTGGACTACTAGTGAAAATATGCCATAGTGGTAATTGTACAGTCCTCTGAGCTATGTTTAACAAATCACCATTGCTTTACTCCCAAAGATATATTATCAATCAACCAAATAAGGACGCTCTATGCGTGATCTTTAATGTGACAGAATTAACATGTCTAGGTCTTAAGATGGATATAACGCCTAAGTCTTAGAGAATGATATGGCCACCTCGAGCGAAGAATATCATTGCACTACAATAAACATACCAACGTTCTAAACGGATTAATATGTTTAATACAGTTTTCTTATATAATGTCGACCGCTCTTTTATCTTTTGTTAATTAGCTTGCGTGGGTAACAGTTTCTTGAATTGATTGTAGTCACCAACCAAACCGTGTCAGTCTCTCAGGCTGAAAACCCCCCTTTTCCATTAGAATTAAGATTTAGACTGACATAGGTTTAACATAGGATTAGAATAGAATTAACATAGATTAGATAACCAAGATATTAATTAAATTGATAGATTTAACCTCGCTCTCAGTGATCGACACCCTACTTACCATGAAACTACTACCGATCAGGTACACTGCCCGTTAAAGTGTTGTTTTTGGTTGAGTCGGCAAAATATAAATTTAAAACTTGAATCATATAAAAAACAACCCTACACTACAACACATCAGTACTTTTCATCGAGCTTGAGCAAGATAAAAAGGATTTTGATAACCAAGTGTCGTTTTATGATTTTCATCATAAAAAGCTTGGAGTTTTGTTAACATATGCATTGTTTGCGTAAACTGGCCCATTTTATAAACCACATTGTCTAAAGCTTTGTTTTTTTTTTGTAAATCAATGACCTCAAGATACTTATCTTCCTTTTTCTTAGACTCTTTTTTCAAACATTCAACAGTTGTTGATAAGGCCTTATGACTTTTAACTGTTGCATTGATTTGTAGTTTTAATGAGTGTATCTGTTTTTCAAAATCCGTAACCTTTACATTTCTGTCAACAATAAAATGTCTTAATTGACCATCAATATACTTTTCTCTATCATTTAAATCGAACTTTTGTCCTTGTTCTAAAAGTTTTACTTGTTCTTTATATCGTTCAAGCTCGACAGTTAGGGTTTCATTAACAACTATATTTTCCTGCTGCAACTTATTACATTTAGCAACTTGACTAGATATTTCTTCAATGACAGACATTAATAGAGCATCTTGTTGTGTAGAAGAACTAGTGCTTTGAACAACTGGATTTTCAGTTTCTTGCAAATATTGCTCATAAGAAATGATATTACTATCACTTGTTATGTCAATTTCTGTGTCATTATCAACAAATGATTGTTCAGAAAACGGTGTCTCTTGTACACTTTGATAACTCATATCATTTTCTATGTTTGTGCATGAAATGGTACCTCTGAAAGAACATCTGAGTCATAGGAAGAAAGATTGGCCATTAGAACTGCCTTAGCCAAGGGTACATCATCACAATCAGAATCAAAAGCATCAAGATCATCAGTCTGAAATGTTGCTAGAGTTGGGATTTCCATAGATGCTTGAGCTGGAACGACTATATCCCCATTATCTGTTAAGAAAGCTAACTGTTCCAAATCCAAATAAGCTCCTGATTCCAAAGCTCTAGTCAACAACATCTTTTCCTTAAACCATGTCGAATTCCTGGGTCTCTTTGGTTTGGTACACTGTCTAGCAAAATGACCTTCCTCTTGACTGTTGTAACATTTAACCACCCTTGCTTGAACAGCAGCCCCTTGCCTGTTAACACCCTGATTTGTAGCAGTGTTCCTTGTCTCACTGGTAGCATACCCCTATCACACCCCATAAATTTCTGGTCATTATTTTAAACCTTTTCGATTACTATTTTGATTTTTATTCGTTACGTTTGAATTTAACTTAAAACCGGGAAGTTATCCGGCGTAAAACTAAAGAATGTCATCGGACGCATTCCGGCTTCGGACTAAGATTAATATACTTGTTATATGCATTATTTTATCATTTCAAAGTGTTATGTAGGTTACGTATACTTCCGTTTACGATTTCTACGTTTAACGCGTATATTTTGCGTTTTTTGCGTTTTTCGTATTCTAGGTCAAACAGAACCCCAAAAACTTACCACTTTTGCATAAAAACTCAAATTATCATCCATTATCATTAAAAAATTTAAAATTTTGTTCATCCCTCCCCCTATACCCCCTAACCCATGAAATGCACACATACACATAATTAAAGATCATGGAATCTTTTCACTTTAGCTCATGGTCCTCTTCCTCTCCCTTTGGCTTGGCTCACCCTTTAGCTCCAAGGGTAGCCTCCCCTATATGTATACTTCTATACTTTACATTTTAGGGTTCTCTCATTTTATTTAGCCACCAAAAAATTTCTTCCTCTCATCCCCTCTCCTCCTAGCCACGACAACTACAACACCAATTAGGGTTTCCATTCATTTGATTTTCTTCAAGAACCAAGTATTCTAGGATCATATCTAAGGGGTATTAGATCATTGGTTTGTTAATTTCAAAGGATTTCCAGAATCATTAGGGTTTCATCATTTTTTCATCTTTTTTGGTAGGGTTTAGGTTTTTTATAGATCTTAAGTTATGTAAGGTTTTTAAGATCTTTGTGGTTTGTTGTTGTCATCATCTCTCCGCCGTAAGCCCACTCTCTCATTCTCTTGAACCCACTCTTTATTTCTTTGGTTTCTTTGATTCTTGATCAAGATTTATATATTCTATTATGTTTGTGCAAGTCTTTTAAAAATAAACAAGATGACACATGAACTAGTTATATTTTTATGGTTCTTTAATTTACCTATTGTTTTGATTGTGAGTATGAGTGACCATGCGTATTACAACAATGATGGTGATCAGATTAGAGTAGTTTTAATGATGGTTTTGATGGTGGATTAGTAGTGAATGGAGATTAGGTTAGATTAGATACTATTGTGAAGTTTTGATGGATTTTGGAGGCGATTAAGGTTAAATGTGGTTGCTGTCCGAAATTTATTTTGGGGTTAATGGGTGTTTAAAAATATTTTAAGGTGCTAAAAGTCTAAGATTATGATAGTAGATGTTTCCCCGGTCATTTCGGTATAAAGAACGTCAAAATCAGTGATGACATCAAATAACGTCTATTTTATAGCATCATTAACCCATGTTATTAACCTATTTTATATAGTTATTGCAAAGAATTGTTACTTAATCATTTATATTTGAGAATTGCAATAATTATGGAGTACTTGGTGAATATTAGCAAAAGGCTCACAATCTGGAGCTTAAATGAAGATATTTTGAAGATTACTATTCTGAAGACCAATACGCCGTATCCATCAAGGAAGATACGGCGTATCCGTGCCTGCACTCACCAAAGACCACAAAGGAATAAAGCTCAATACACCGTATCCAAAGAGACTCAATACGTCGTATTCAAGATATAGTATGTTAATATTCTAGAAGATATCAAACGTGGTCCCTACTCCAAGAAATCCCCAATACGCCGTATCCAATCCTTGGATACGCCGTATCAAAACGACTTCCAGACCCTATAAATACAAAACTCAAAAACGAGTTTTAGGTGTGCTAAATCATATTCTCGATACCTAAACCACAAAAGTTGATTTTCAGAGAAGAAAAAGAGCAGAAGAAGTCAAGCAACGTTATCAATTCCATAGGAGACATCGTGTAATTCTATATACTTTAGTAATCGTTTAGTTTTTGGTATCATTCGTTAACTCGGTTAGTTTACCTTGGCTAAATAATTGCTCTTGTATTTGTTATGACGTTTGAAGGCTAATACCTTCAGGTATTAGCCATTATTATAAAGATTTGAATGTTTTATATCTGTTTATCTTGATTTCTTGATTTATCGTTGTATGCTTGTTTATGTTTATCAATTCATACTTGTTTACGTGCTTTCATATGCGACCTATCCTTCAACTAGATCTAGTGATATGAACCAAGTCATCTAGAGTCCGGGATAGCTCTCCATATAGTGATTTATACATCTAGAATCATAGGATCACAAGTATTGTCCTTATAAATTTGTGTTTAGGATAGGCTTCGGGCTTAACTAGTTAATTAGATATTGCCAATGGTTTATTGAATGTGTTGACTAGAAGGTGAACCTAGATAATTCAACAAATAACGTACTAATTCCATTGGATAGTTGGACAAGTAGACTATTAGTGTATAAATTGCCATTAAGCAGTAAGTAGGTAAAGTCTCTATGAGCTAGGGTTTAACAAGATCACCTATGCTTTAATCACTAAGATAGATTATAATCAGCATATAAGGATGCTTTATGCGGATGCTTTAATTGTGACATAATTAATGTGTCTAGGTCTTAGGAAGAAGTCTCGCCTAAATCTTAAGAATGATATGTCACCTCGAGAGAAGAAATCATTGCACTAAATAAACAAACCAACGTTTTAATCGGATTAATAATGGTTAATATAGTTTTCTTATATAAGGCTCGGCCGCTCTTTTATCTTCTGCTAATTAGATTGCATGGGTTAAAGTGTCTTGAATTGATTGTAGTCACCGACCAACCTGTGCTAGTCTCTCAGGCTGAAAACCCCCTTTTACCTGTTAGAATTAGGTTTAGAACTAAAATAGGTTTAGCATAGGTTTGACTTAAATTATATTTAACATAGATTAGATAACTAAAATATAAATAAATTGAGAGATTTAACTACTTACCACGAATCTACCACCGACCGGGTACACTGCCCGTTAAAGTGGCATTTTTGGTTACGTCGGCAAAATATAAATTTAAAACTTGAAACATCTTAAATATACACCACACAACGACCACATTAAGTTTTTGGCGCCGCTGCCGGAGAGTGAAAATTAATCTTGATTTTTATTTTATGTTTTGGTTTTTAACATTAGATTAGATCTAACATTTAGGAGTAGTGTAGAATAGTTTAAATTCCTGCTTGCTTGTCTATTCTGTTTATGTGATGCGGTGTATTCAGTTCACTGAATACGACGTATTGATTACTTAATAGTTTTTCTAGAAAGATGGTTTAGGATGGATGATCTGAACATTACTATGGAGGAATACATCAGGCTCGAGGAAGAAAAAGCTCAAAAAAGTAGGAAAGTGTTTAACTGGGAAACTGATAAATATGGTAAGATCTAGAACGATGATGACATTCACGACCTCATATCCGTTGAAACCGAATTCCCAGTTATAGCCTTTAATGACGAGGTATCATCAAAAGCATTATCTTGTGAACCCACGGTAAGTTCTCTTAACAACGAAATTAACTCTAGAATTTCGTTTGACGATTCCGACGATGAAGACTACACGGTAATTTTTGAGAAAAACTCGTTTTCTTATAAAAAGATTTCTACCAATGATTTGAAAACGGATTCAAAAAATGATAATGAAAAACTCATGACTTCACTTCCATCACTTGAGCCTGCAATCAGTTGTTTTGATGATTTAGACTTCTTTAAAGATTTTGAGATTAAATTTCTAGCCATTGTTTACAATGATGCTCCTACATATAAATCAGATTTATTAATTGAACCAATTTTAAACCCTCAACGTGTTGATGAATTTGATTTAAAAAACGAAACATCATTGTTTAAATATGATGAAGAAGAACAAAACGTTTTGTACTTTAATGATCTATTCCCTTTCAACGTTATTCATCCCAATGATTTAAAATTGGACAAGGACAATGATGATAATGAAATCGATATAATACAATCTTCAAAGGGTAATTTAAATACACATAGGTCAAATAAGCTTATGGAAACAAGTCGCGATAAAATAGATAAAATTTTTGATGAGGAAAGCTTTGTCTTGGAACTAAATGTGAATATCGTAACTTGGATTTATCTTTTCAACAGGATGTTATTATGCTTTATTATGAAATTTGTATGTGCCGTTCGGCATTCCGTTCGACCCTAAGCGGTATTATAAGGATGGTGATTATATGCTAATGTTGCGGAGGCCAAGGTATGTTTTCTTTGTTTTATTTTAGGAAAATTGGTCTCCAAGGACGGATACAGTGTATTAGGGTAAAAACTATACGGCGTATCCACTGTTTTTAACTTGCGTTGACTAAGTCAACAATATTCGAAAATACGACGTATCATGCAAAACTCGATACGGCGTATCAAGTTTGGGTATAAAAACTCAATCAATACGTCGGATTTGTTTTTACCATATACTTTCACCACACACACACACAAATTTTACCACTAAATTCTTGGAGATCATCCCTTGTTCTTGATTAGTAATAGCAATCTCCTTTATCACAATCAAACAGTAATAATCTTTCCCTTTTCTTTTCGATTTACTATTTCGATTCAAATTAAAATTAGGGTTTGGTTTATGGTATTAGGAGATATTAGTATTAATTATACCTTTAGAACTTGATTAAGTTCCTCTTACCTCCCCCCTGAATTAGACTAGGAAACTTTGAGAGTTTTGATTGGGTTAAAATGGGTAAAAAGGGGACCACTTTCGTTTTCTAATGCAGAATCATACGGCGTATTCCACTCAGGGGAAACGGACGTATTGACTAATTACCTAATTTTAAAGCCTCAATACGGCGTATTCAATTAAATTGAATACGGCGTATTAACGAAGATAGGATCCTGAATTTTCAGACCCATACGCCGTATTGACTCAAATCTATACGACGTATTGACCATATTCATCCTTATACGGCGTATCCATTTATGAATATGCCGTATCTACCCTTAGAACATAAGGTTAAAAATTCTATACCCTTTGTGCTTTTGTCGTTAATTTTGCAGATATGGCACCCTTACCACTACGTGATCAAAGATACCATTTTCTTAGGTACCAGGGTCTTGAGTGTTCTGATGCAGATGTTGCTGACTTCAAAGAGAGATTAGAAAGGATTTACAGTCGAGAGATACATAGGGTTCAAGTTGTGGATTTTTAGGGGATGCTCGAGCTTATGAAGGATGGTTTGTTTGCTAGGATGGTTATAGAGCACCGTCATGATGTCGGTGTAGTAGTATTCGCTAGTCGAGCTTGGGGGAGGTTGTTTGACACTAGGGGACCTCTGGTTAGGGAGCTCATTCTGGAGTTCACGCTAGATTTGGTGAGGTATTGCTTGATTTGGATGCCCCTGGTACTATTCAGTTTTAGTTAGGTGGAGCCAGGAGACGATTAAGCTGGAGGAAGTTTATTTTGGCCTTGGGATTACATACTGGTGAGGAGATGGAGTCCCCTGGTTTTGCTAGGTACTAGATTGAGAGTGAGAGGATGATCCCTGGAAAGGGGGATCTACATGATTATTGGAGGGGTATTTCTACTGATGGAGATTTCTTGGGACCTCCCCCTTCCTACACTTTGATTAGAGATCTGGTGTTAAGACTTTGCCTTCGGATGATGACACACAGTATTGCTGGAAGGAGTCAGGCACCTGAAAAGGTGACCATGACTGATTTGTTTTATTTGAGAGGGTTGGATGTTGGATCAGTCAATATCCATGATATGTGTTTAATCACATATTATTTTTCTTTATTAAAACGAGCTTAAATAACCAAAAATATATGAAAATTACATTGTATATGAGTGTTTTGTTAATTGTATTGTGCAAGTAACGGATATCCACAAAAAACAAAAATAAAGCCAAAAATGACAATACTGAGCATGAGACTGGAAGAGCATGAGAAAATGAAGCAGAGGACGTATTCATCTTTAATGGGCTAACCAGTACCCGTTTAATGGGCCAAGTCAGCCCATTAATATTTGAATTAAACTAAACCTTAGCTTAATAAATATTTAAATCCAATCCAATAACCAAACCAGCCAAAGCCTAATTCCTGATCCAAGTCCACATATTAAAAATAAGCGCTCAAAGTTACTATACATCCTCCTTCTTCGTTTTTACATCTAAAACGAGTAACAAAGAGTAAATCCATTCTCCTTTCATGAACCCTCTCTTCTAGAAGGTCTACATGGCACGCCTCTAACATCACATCAGGCCACGCTGGCGATCCTGATGTGTCCTATTGGCTGAAAGGACGTGGAGCTAATCTAAGGGATAAAAAGGACGGATTGGAATTGGTTATCAATCAAGGGTGGAGATTGAAGCTTAAGGACGCTCCTCTTCTTCTGGATCCTTCTCTCATCTGATATAAATAGTGGAAGAAGTCATACAAGGAGATATCTAGTTTTTAGTAGTTAGCTTTTAGCTTAAATTTCAGCTTATTGTATTGTTCTAAGTGTAATTTCAAAGCTTGTAATCCTTTTATCATTAATAAAATTTCAGTTTCCCTTTTAAATTTAGTGTTGAATTAATGATTTACTTTTATGCAAATTTAGTTTAAAATGTGTTTGGAAATCACCAAATAAGCTCAATAAGCTCTTATTACCCTAATAAGCTCATACTTATTCAGCTAAGCTTTCTTATAGCTTAACTAAATAAGTTGTTCACCTTAATTACCTCTCAAAAGTCAGTTTAAACTTAAATGTGGAAGATAAGCTAGAAATGAATGGGCTTATAGGACTTTACCAGCTTATGTAAATAAGCTGGAGCTTGTAGATTAAGCTGTTAGAGCAATTTTTAGTCCTTGTTTTGAGCAAAGGACAAGGTATGTTCATTTTCACTTTCTAGCTTAATTTTCTTATTCAGCTTATTAGTTTGCTTAGTCTGTGCTTTTTATTGTTAAAATGTGCTTAATCTGCCTAATAGTAGCTTAAAATGTCTTAAATTTCTAGTTTGCATCAGTAGAATTAGTTTGAATTGAATTTTAGTAAAACTGCTCCTTTAGAAGTCAAAACTGCTTATTAATTTAGCTTAAAATCTAGAGCTTATTCTCCTAAGGTTTTTGCTTATTTATCCTTATTTGTCATGGTACTTAATCTGTTTTTATAGTTCAAAGCTAATTGAGGTCTGAATTAACTTGTAATGAGATTTCCTAGTTTTAAGGGGTGTTTGGGATAAGCAGCATTAATAGGATAGAAATAAGTGTAGGATGTTTTAGTTATCAAAATGGAATACATAAGCTTAAAATAAGTCTGAATATTAGTTTTCATAAGTTTGGAATAAGTTTTGTTTACTTTTGAATTTTGCTTTAGCAAAATCTCAAGTCTGCTAGTCCAAATGTTTAACTAAACTGCTTATTTAATGGATTTATAAAAAGTTTGCTTAAGGTGTAGTTTTTGTGTTCAAAATTTGTTTTCCATAGCATCAATGTGCATCTGCTTTGAGTTATTAGACCTTAAATCTCCTTTTGAATATTTAAGCTTAAAATCAGTCAAGTTAAGTTAGTTAGTTGGTTGTTCTTACAAGTCTAATATTACAGATCATTTGTGGTTAGAATCAAGCTTAACTTTGATTATATTTGATTGAATTTAGCTTATTGAAGAATGATTTTAATCTGTTTCTCGTTTTTAGTGTGTCAAATTAGATTTTGAGTCTTAAATTTTAGCTGCAAGTAGTCATTTCAACACAAAAAATTCCAAAAAAAGAGTAGAATAAACTTTCATTTTCATCTATCTTTTCTAGCTTATTTCTTTAACCAATTTGCTTAATTCTAGCTTATTAGTGTTATTTGAGTCTAGTCCTTTA
>BQNB010118463.1:0-20987 GCA_026074375.1 Tanacetum coccineum | reverse complement strand
TTGTAAGACATTAAGCCCAAAATTCCTGTTTGTTTACTTAAAAATAAGCCCAAAATTGCATGTTTGTCTATTTTGCATATAAATTTTATGTCAGAATGCTTCTTAGCTTTTTCAAGCTTATTGATAGTTGCATTTGCTTATTTAGTGTTCATTTGAGCTTTTCATATTGGTGTCAAGTCATTTTAGCTTATTTGATTGCTAAAAAGCTTTTTGGAATCCCTTGTTGGCTTAACATTGTGCTTGTTATTTTTTTTAAGCTTTTGAGATCTGTCAGTTTTAAGTGCTTATTTGAGGGCTTATTTGTGAATAAAAAAATAGGGTGTCTTTGTTAAAAGTGCTTATTTACAAGTCTTTTAGACTTGTGTGAAAAAAAGCAAAAAGGGAAGCTTGGAAGTCAAGGGTGAGCTGGGGCTCGAACCCCCGACCTCAACAAGCCTCAACGCTTTCACAAACACCTCTACCGCTGCGCCCTTGGGACTTTTTCATTAGAGTCCCAAGTGGTTTAATATTTAAGGGTGTTTTCCCATAAACAGCCAATAAGCTGTTTTGCTTATTTCCAGCTTTTTGGAATAAGCTGGGTCTTTCCTTTTATTTTTCCTAGAATCCTTGTAGCTTAATTTAATTTCTCTGAAATTTTTAGAATTTTTTATAAACGTTTAGTATTTTTTATAATTTATTTTGTTTAAAAACTTTAAAAAATCATAAAAAATAAAATAAAAGTCAGAAAAATATAAACTTTTTTTTTAAAATTTTCTTTTGTCATATAGTTTCTAGAAAAAATATTTGTTTCTTGTAGGGTCATTTTTGCAAAGTTTCACTTTTTAAAGAACGGGATTCGTTCCCATTTTAATTTTGACTCGTTTTTGGTCTTAACTAACTCCGTTTTCGATCTAGTTTTTTTTTAAACTTCGTTTTTAGTCACTTAGACTCCATTTTAAGTGAAAAATTCATTCTAGGGTTTAAATTGTGTAATTTAGGTTTTTGAACCTCGTTTTTCGTACCCGTTTTAGGTTTTATGTTATATAGCTTTCGTTTTTAGGTTTTATTTAATCGTTTTTGCATATTTAATCATAAAAATAGAAAAATTAATCAAATCATCATCCCATTCAAGCATCAATTATCAATTCGTCATTCGATTCTCAAATTACACACCTCGTTGGGACATAACAACGGAAATCAACTTTCGGTTACGATATATTTTAATTTGGTGAATACATAACCAAACTTGGTAAAGGTATTTGGCTGATTGGTTGCCTATATTATATATATATATATATATATATATATATATATATATATATATATATATATATATATATATATTATTGACGAATCAGTATTCCATTAGCTGATGATTTTTGACCAAATTGAAGGGCTGAGATGCTATAATTTGGAGCCAAAGCATAATGGAGGGTTTAGATGATGCTTTCGTTTTCTCTCACACAACAAACACAACTAGCACAAGATTGGCTTATATAAGAAGATGAAGACAGAAGTGGAAAAAGCAACTAGGAGTAGAATAGCTTATCTAATGTAGTTTTAGTGTAGTGTAGATTGTCTTAAAATTACTCAGCTTATCTATTGTCTTTTAAAATTCAAATTATCGTAATCTTTTTAATGAAATTCAAGTTTTAAGGTTTTTATGAAAAATTTGTCCATTTTCTTTATATAACTGCATATGCTAATTCCTGCTTATATCAGTGTTGATTTTGTCTTATTAAAGCTTATTATGCTCATGTATATTTTGGTATTCACATGTTTTACCTTAAAACAACTTTACTTAGTTTTAAAATGCAAAAAAATAATTGTTTAAAGGAGTGTTTGTGATTACACAGTTTATGGGTTACAATGGGTCAGTTTTGGTTTGGTTCCTAAACCAAGCTTTGCCTAGCTTAGATTAATAGTTAAAACCAGTTAGTTTAAGTTTTTGAAGTTTAAATGTAATTTTTGAGTTATTGTCTAATTATCTTTTGAATCTGAGAGTTCTTGGCTAAGCAATTAGCTTCTAGGTTTAGGTTTGTTAAAAGTCATGTTTTAAGTGTTAATTAAGTCTCATTTCAAGTTTGAAACCTTGTGCTCTAAGTCTGATTGTTGGTATGCATCTTTGTCCTAATCTATCAAATGTTTCTTTTCATATCAGTTTAAAATGATCAAATGCCCTTTTTAAATCTAAATTTTATGTTAGTAGAAGTTAGAATTAAGTTTTGATTTTGTGCATACATCTAGTTTGTGGTATGAAAATTTGTTGTTTCAGCTTTTTATGGCCTTAAGAGCTTATTTGGTTAGTCAGCTAGAATTAGGGCTGCAAAAGCCACTATAGGTTGCCTTTGATTCTAAAAGCCTTGTTTTATGTTTAAACTGCCCTTTTAGTTAGCTTGTTCCTAGCTTAATTGTTGTCTAAATTTCTTGGTCTTGGCTTATTTTAGTAGTATTATGTATTAGCTTATTATGTTCCCCTTTTAGGCCCTTAGCTTTTCCTATAAACCCACTTTAAATTAGCTTAAATATGCCTCTTTGCATCTGTTAGTCTAATTAGCTTTTTAGTCTTTTATGAAACTGTAGGTTTAAAGTCCTTAATTCCCAGCTTATTTAAAATGCTTAATTCATATTAAGTTAGCTTATTTAGGGTTAGTCTGAGTCCCCAGTAGCTTATTTAGTCTTTATGTTAGTTTATTTAAGTCTTGTATGCAAATCAGTTAAGAATTTTTTAGTTAAATTCCTTTAAGACAAACTGTCTTCTATTTTGCTTATTTTCTAGCTTATTAATACTTTTCATAAATTTTTCAGATTTTTATAAATTAGTTTACTATTTTTAATCTTTTATTTAGTGTAAATCTGTTTTTAATTCATAAAAAATTATAAAAAAGTCAAAAAAATGTAATTCTTTTTTTTAAAATTTTCTTTTATCATTTAGGATTGTTAAAAATTAATTTTGCTTTCGCAGGGTTAAATTTTTAGGATTTGTTTTTTTAAAGAACGGGTTTGGATCCCGTTATTGTTTTTCTTCGTTTTTTACTTTAAGTGCTTACGTTTTTGGTTTACTTTTCTTTGTTCTTGCATTTTAGTCACTTAGGATTTATAAAAAGTTTAAAAATCATTTTAGGATTAAATTTTATTAAATTAGGTTTTAAGTCACGTTTTTTTAGGATTCCCATTATCGTTTTTTTAGTGATTTAGCTTTAATTACTTTCGTTTTTAGTTTGCCTTACTTGTTTTTCTCTGTAGAATTAGAAAATCCAATCAAAATCTTTGTGTTTCAAACATCAAATATCAAACCGACTCTCGACTCTCCATTGCACGCCTCGTTGGGAGAAACGACCCGGGAATATCATATACTACTCGGATTTCATTGATTTTCTTTCTTTAAACCTTTTCAAGGGTCACTTGATTTGGTTTGGTTAATATAAGTAGTATTATTATTTATATATACCTAAAGTGAGAAATCAATGGACATTTGATTTCTCTTTTGAGCATTGGTAGGTGGCTTTCTTCTTATCTCTTCATCTCTAAGCTTTGCAAAGAGCTTCTTTCTTCTGTTCATGAGCTCTACAAACAATCTTGATCTTTTCTCAATGGTTATCTCTCCCTGTTCTTCTGCTTGTAGCCTTTGAGCTAATTCAAAGTCTACCTCCATCATAGCTTGCGCGTTATCCCATGATTCAATCAAAGCTATATTGGCTTCTTCTTCCTTTTGCCTTGCAAGCCTCTCTTCCTCTATAAGTTTAGCTTGCATCAGAGCTTCAAGATTTCTAGCCATTTCTTCATCAAGAGCAACTTGATCTTTCTTTTTCAAAGGTCTTTCAGGCTCAACCATTATTGCCTTGCCTTTATCTTTAGCCTGTGGAAGTTGTGATGCTTGTAAAGGTGATGATGCTGTTTTGAATTCACTTTGTTCTTGAACTACAACCCCTCTATCCTTGGGTCTTATAGTTGTAGTTGTTGTAGCAGCAGATGTAACAACTTTGGGTTTAGCTGCTTTGATTTCTATTAGAGTCTGAGCCAGAGTCAACTCATCAATAGTAGTTGTTGGAGCATTGGCAATAGTAGCTTCAACATTAGCAGTAGTAACTACTTCACCAGCAGTAGTAACTGGATCAGCAGTACTAACTTCCTTTTCAACAACTTCTTTTTCCCGCTCTTCCAACACATCTGTATCAAACATCAGATTATCATCATTCATCTCTTGAGTCTCATCCACTAAAGTCACTTCTGCATCAGCATCAAGATCAGTAATTTTTCTCCCCTGTTTGGATGCATTCTCCTGATCACCCAAACTAATATCATTAGAGGATTCTACCCTGCTAGTTGAACCAACCTTCCTTAATCTCTTAAGCCTTGGAGTTCTTAACTTCCTTCTCTTTTCCAATTGCTTGACTCTCTTCTTTAAGCTATCAATCTCCTTTGCTTGAGCAGTCTTGGCTTTCTCTAAATCAAGGACTTTCTCTTGTAGGATGGTACATAACTTCATCAATTCAGAAAGTTGCATACTATCCTCACCACTTTGAGGTGGATCATAGGAAGGGGTAGATACATGAGCCTCATTAGTGACAGGCTCTGTAGGACCACTGTCTTTCATTTGTTTCCTCATTGACTTTTTCTTTTGAGGTTTAGATGATGATGGCTGAGAAATAATGGGTGTGGAATGAGAATCAGAAGGAGCGGCTAAATCTTCACCTGAAGCTTGAATCATCATTGTTGAGAATAGAGGTGTGACTCTTCTAGAAAAACCCTTTCCTGGTCTCTTCATATTAGCAAACACCTTCTTGGTATGGGAAGGTGTAACATAAACCTCTTTATGTCTAGTCATCCCCTCAACTTGTTTGTCCAGGAAGACTTGCACAAACCTTGGGTACATGAGAAATTTAACCCCACCCTCCAAGTGCTTCACCATATTGTCAAAAATGTACTTGGAAAACTTGAATTTTTGGTTTGTGGCAAGACATATGATAGCAAATGCCATAGTGCTACTAAATTCATTCCAGGCTGTAGTCTTAGCACTAAGGCATTACAGTATGGTATGGATAAGAAATTTCCATTGGGATGAAAAATAAGCTTTATAGAAAGTAAGCTTTTGAGTAAGATTTTCATACCCCATTCTTTCTAGTTCTGCAAAAATTGTAGTAGTGGGTAGACAATATATTCCTTCAGCATCATCCAGCTTAAGATCACTCCTTATACTTGTATCAGTGATGATTACCTTCTTCTTGTCTACTAGGGCTTGTATTTGTCGTTTCCCATTAAAGATCTTAGCCTTGACAGATGCCTAGAACTGTTCAATACTGGTAGTATAAATGGTTGGATTAACCATTAACGCATATTAGACATAACTTGCATTCAGGAAATCAATAATCTCCTCAAACCCATCACTTTCTTTTGGTTTCTCCAAAAATGCAACCAAATTGTGGGTTTCAACAAACTTAGGGTTTGACATTGTTTTCGGTTTTGATGATGAATGTTAAAATTGAGTTAGGGTTTATGATTAGAGAGTATATCAAGGTGTAAAATCGATCGAATGAGTGATTGAAACCCTTAATCAAAGTATTTATGAAATCACCCTCAACAACATTAACTTGAACTGGCAGCATTAAGTTAAGCCTAATAGTATTAACTAACCCAGCAGTAGCAAGTTATGCCTGGCAACATTAACTTATGCCTAACAGCAGTAAGTGTATGCCTAGCAGCATAAACTAATACGGGCAGCAGTAAATTAAGCCTAACTGCATTAACTTAAGCTTAGCAGCATTAAGTTTAAGCTGAGCAGCATTAACTTTAAGACACCAGTATTAACCTTAATTTCTTTCTAAAAAGCATTTCCATCATCAATTTTGATTCTCACAAGCTCTCTTTCTCTTTTTAATCTCTCAATATCTCTCATTTATTTTTCTCACCAATTCACTCTATCTGTTTTTATATCACAAATCAAGAGCCCTTTTAGACAGTTTGGTATAAAATTCCATTAATTCCTTTAGTTTCATATTGTCCTCCCCACTTCCAAGTATGTTAAATCTTGAAAGAGGTGGGTCATTGGACTATTTAGACATAGTCTTAAACCTAGTTTGAGCATCTACACCCCTAATATGGTATCTTGGCACCTGGGAACACTACCTGAACCAGTTCCCTAAGGACTTGGCTCATTAAGTGTTGTCATGGATTGGGTCCTATTGATGTTACCACTGTCCTGATCTGCTTCTAAGCTAGAAGCAGTAGTGGCAACACTTTCTATTTTGTCATCTAACTCCTTATGGACAGCCTCATCACCAACCTTTTTAGGGGGACCACCAGATTGAGATATCTTAGTGTCCCGACCTCTTTTAACTTGCCTAGGTGTATGACTCTTCACATACTTCTGTTTGATGTTACATTCCCTTTCATCCAATCTTAATTAACCTCCCCTCAAACAATACTTCAAAGATTAAGTAATCCAATGCTAGCAATCAGAAAGTTAAACCTGCTAACATCAAAAGCCTTTGTGAGAAGATCTGCAACATTATGGTCTGTGTGAATCTTGATCACTTGAATCAACTTCTTCTCATAAGAATCTCTGATGAAATGGTGCCTAATCTCTATGTGCTTGGTTTTAGAGTGAAACACTGGATTTTTCACAATACAGATTGTACTTTCATTATCAATGTAAATCTTGGTGTTCATAAAGTTGAACCCATAATCAAGCATTTGATTTTGAATCCATAACACCTGTCCACAGCAATTAGCAGCAGCAACATACTCTGCTTCAGTTGTTGAGTTGGCAACCACTGTTTGCTTTTTACATTGCCATGAAATCAACCTTTTGCCAAGAAATTGACAACCTCCTGTTGTGGATTTCCTGTCAAGACTAGCTCCAGCATAATCACTATCTAAAAAAGCTTCCAAGTCAAATGGTGAATCCCTAGGATACCAAAGGCCCAATTTAGGTTGACCTTTCAAGTATCTAAAGATCCTCTTCACAGCATGAAGATGTGAGACTTTAGGAGTAACTTGGAACCTTGCACAAGCACAAACAGCAAACATTATATCTGGCCTAAAAGCTGTTAAGTACATCAATGATCCAGTCATTGATCTGTATAAGTGAACATCCACATCCTTAGCTTCTTCATCCTTGAGCAATGCCTTGTTAGTCTCAATTGGAGTACTTGTTGTCTTCATTGTGACAAAATCAAACTTCTTTAATATATCATCCACATACTTGTCTTAGCTAATGAAGATTCCATCATCTCTCTGCATGACCTCCAACCCTAAGAAGAAAGTGAGCTCCCCCATAGAACTCATCTGGAACTTCTTGTGCATCAAACTTTTAAACTCAACACATAAAGACTTCTTTGAAGACCAAAAGATGATGTCATCTACATACAGCTGTACTAACAGGATATCACCTTTGTCTTTCTTGATAAACAAAGTCTTATCAATGATCCCTCTTCTAAATCTGTTATCTAATAAGTAGGTAGACAATGTCTCATACCAAGCTTTAGGAGGTTGATGTAGACCATATAAAGCTTTTTCTACCTTATAAACTTTGTTAGGGAACTGTGGATTTTCAAAACTAGGAGGTTGGCACACATATACCTCCTCTTCAATGGTACCATATAAAAAGGCACTCTTCACATCCATCTGGTACACAATAAACCCCATAAATGATGCATAGGCTAAAAATAACCTGATTGCTTCTATCCTTGTAACAGGAGCAAAAACCTTATCATAAAATGCCTTCTTCTTGGGTGTAACCTTGTTCAACCAGTCTTGCCTTGTTTCTAACTACTATCCCTCTCTCATCTTACTTGTTTCTATAGACCCATTTTGTTCCAATGGCATGCTTGCCTTTGGATAAATCAACCAATCTCCAAACCTTCTACAATCTAAACTGTAGCAACTCATCTTGCATTACCTCTATCCAGCTTGGATCTGTCAAAGCTTGTGTCACCTTCTTGGGTTTTATTTGTGAGAGAAAACAGGCAAATAAGCAGTTTTGATAATCTTTGTGATTTGTTCTCATGTGCTTTTTGATGTAACCTGACCATAGCAAGTTCTTTAGAAATCTTGGTCATCCTCCTTGTTTGAGTAGCTAAATTTATGTCTCTAATGATCTGGTCTTTAGGATGATCCTTGTGAATTCTGGTTGTGGAAATAGGACTGACATTCAGGGTGGTTTCCAAGTTGTTAAGGTCAGCATATGCACCCACATCTTCATCATCATATGACCACTAAAGATACCAATATTTAGAAGATCAGCAGTATCCTCCAAATCAGGCATAAGAGGATCAGTAGGAAGATCATCAGCATTAGTAAAACTTTGCCTAGCAGTACTAATAGATGGACTAACAGTACTATCTCTGTTAGTGCTATTAGCATAACCTTTCTTCTGTTGAACAAGCAAATTATCCAATGTAACACTGACATCTTGCACATTCTGGTCATCTTCTTTATTTGAAGCTCCTCCTTCCTTCTCTTAACCATTTCTTTCACCTTCATTTGCTGGTTCTTCATTTGCTTTTTTTTACCAAGCTTCATTTGCAATGCAATCCTCTAAGCTATGTGGACTTTCTTAAAGTAATCGGTAGGTAGGGAATATAACTATTAGTTGGACTGTATCAACATGATCCTTGATACCTGATTCTTATTTAGTTTGATTCCTGCTGTTAAATGGCTCATAATTAATAGAGTTAGTTAGTAAATCATATTCAAAAAGCAATCTGGTCTACTCCCTGCAACATTGGGTTTGTTTTAAAGAAAGGTTATGTGTAGGTTTTCCTCTACCTTCCTAGTTCTAGTGTTAAATACCCTAAAAGCTTTGCTATTTATAGAGTATCCAACAAAGAACCCCTCATCAGCCTTGTTATCAAATTTTCCTAGGGGATTTAAGGTATTAAGAATAGTCACAAAACACCTAAAAGGTCGCATAATTCTTTATAAAAGGTGGTCTTCTGTAATAGTTCATAAGGTGTCTTGTTGTGAGGTCTTGTCACTAAACCCTATTCTAAACTAAACAATGCAGTATAACTGCTTCAGCCCAAACTTGTAGTAGGTAAAATGAATTGTTAGCATAGTCCTAGCTACCTCTATTAGTGTCCTATTATTTCTTTCAACAACTCTATTTTGTTGTGGAGTTCTGGAAACACTAAACTCCCTCTTAATCCCTTTCATCCTACAGAACTGATTCATGTCATTATTTTTAAACTCAGTTCTATTGTCACATATGATGATTTTAACCTTATGATTTATTTGGTTTTCTATGCCAGTAATAAAAATTTTAAGGATCCCACTAGTCTCATCCTTAATGGCCAAAAAGAAAACCCAACTAAACCTACTATAGTCATTAGTGACAATAAGGCAATATATCTTATGATTGATACTCCTTACAGATGTTGGCCCAAATAAGTCCATATGCAACATTTGTAAGGGTTGGCTGATATAGCTCACAAGCTTGGTCTTACAAGAAGCTTTGTGTTGCTTTCCCTTTTGACAAGCAATACAAATATGGTCATTTTCAAAAAGCTTTGAAGGCAATCCTCTTACAAGGTTTCCCCTCACAAGTTTATTCATAGTTTTAAAGTTTATATGACCAAGTCTTATATGCCATAAATTAGACTCATCTATTGTAGCCTTTGCAAATAAACAAGTTAAACCTCCTGAAGGAACAACATTCTTTAGATCAAAACTGTACATGTTGTTCTGTCTAGGAACTTTAAGCAAGACTTGACGTTCATCAAGTAGCTTAAAGTCAGGAGATAGAACAAGACATTCAGTCTCAGTGAAAAGAACACTGTTTTTCTTGTCACACATTTGTGAGACAGAGAAAAGGTTAAACTTAAGTTCCTTTACAAAGTATACATCTTCAAAGTCTAATTTCCTAATCCTAATTTTATCTTTTCCAGTAATTTTACCTCCTTTAGGACTTTCTACAAATACAACAAATCCACCATCAACCTTTTGATAATCTATAAGAAAGGACTTGTTTCCAGTCATATGCCTAGAGCATCCACTGTCAAAAATTCCTTGATCCTGTAAAGTATATTGTGGATTACCCTGCACTCAAAATGAGAGAATTAGTTTCTCTTGGGGACCCAAGCCATTACTGACTTGAGTCTGCCTTGTAGATCAACATAGTCAAATCTTTTAAACATGTATGATCCACTGTCTTTGGAGGTATGATCAATAACATTTCCTATTGGTCTCCAAATCCATCTTGCTGAGGACTTAACAGCATTTTCCCCATATCCCACAGCAGCACTAACTACTGCTTTTGGCCCAGCAGTAGTTACATTGTTAACCCTAACAGTTTTAACTTTTTCATTAAGATTATAGGTTTTAGTTGCTAATTTTTGGTTAAAAGCCCTTCTTACTGGTGAATGTGCTTTAAAATAAGAATATGTTTTGGGTAATGCATCATTTACTTTTGATTTAGGGGCAACAGTATTAATAGGCCTGGCAGTACTAATTGATGCTGCTGCTCTTGGAGAGTTTTGCTTAGCAGCATTAACTGGTACATGTCCTAACTTTGTTGCAACTGCTGTTGGAACAAAATTCTTTTTAGGATGTGGGTGAGTCAATTTATTTTGGTGGTTCACCCTCTGAACATTGTTCTATACTGGTCTAATTTCCCTTTTACCAGTAACCCTTCCCTTATTATTTAACACAGGTTTTTCTACCATTTTATTGTCATGAAAATCATAGTCTTTGATTAAATGGTTGAAACTCCCACATACAAAACAAGCTTTCTTTATAAACTAAAAGCTATTCCCTAGTTTCTGAGTCATCATTCCATTCCAGTTTCTTCTATTACCCCTAGGACTTTGACTTTTCCTGGGATACTCTACTTGCTTATGTGTGTTTTCCTTATTAACAGATTTCACATTCTCATCAGATTTGAAAAAATTGATTTTTGTAAACTTTGGTTTTGTCTGATGAGCTTTAGGTCTAAACATACTATCATTATCACTATCAGTGTCCTAATCTTCAATAATAGGAGCACTAGGCCTAACAGTTTTAGGCTTTTCTATAATATTACGTAATAGTCTCTAGACTATACTAGTTTCAGTTGCACTCACTTTAGTCATATAGACATAATCATCTAACCCAGCAAAGGATAAGTCAGGTCTTGAGGGCATGTAGTTCCCAATGTAGGGAGGGGAATGCATGAAACCCTTCACAATGTTTTGATTCTATATTTACTAGACTATTATATACTAACTTTCATTATGTTTTAACAAATGTGAACACTTCATCTTATTTATTTGACTATCATAACCAAGACCAGCTTTATCTTTAGCACTTATTTGACTATTTATCAGTTTAGTCTTGATGATTCTTCAAATTTTTCTAGTTTAAGTTTCAAATCATATTTCTCTTTTAAAGCTTCTTCTAACTGATTTTTTATGGTATATGATGATATATCATTTCACTTAGTCATCATACTTTAAATATGGCATATTTTCTTTTAATCAGCTTCATTCTTTTCATGAAAATACTATCCTTCGCATTATAATGATTCAATCCATTTAATAACCTATAATTTCTAGATTAGATTTATTAAGAGCTTCACGTTGTTGATCATACTATTTTTGAAGAGTTTCATATGATTTTAAGCAATCTTTAGAGCAAGTATGTACCTTAGAGTCTGAACTTGATGAACTTGATGAGCCTTGGGATGTATAGGCCATTAGAGCAAAGTTTGTGATGCCTTCTTCAGCCTAAAAGCTCCAATCATAACCACCTATCCCATCTTGAACAACCAAGGCATTTGCAGGAGTTTCCACTGGTACAACCCTTCTTGGAGCATCTCCATTTCTATTCCCTTGATTCCTTGGTGCCTACTTTCTCTAGCAAGTGACATCTCAATGTGGCAGTTGTAAACATCTCAACCTTTGTCTTATAAGCCAACGGTTTCTTTGCAAGTGAAATTCATATTCCTTACAGGTCTTCTTTAAGATCTTTTCACCCTCATGGTAAGCATGGTTACCTGCCATTTGAGATCTATCTCTTCATGATCATCAGTATCAATCTACTTTCAATTCTTCATTGTCTAAATTGTAGACTATTATATTGATTAGCAAAGGAGGAAAACATGACATCTTCAGCATAAGTTGAGGAAATACAACAAAAAAGCCTTTGTCTCTGTGAAACTAGCAGTAGACTTCATGAGCATTATCTAACTGCTTCATTAGTACTGCTAGTGTTTTCTGAAGATACAAAAGCCACATTTTGAGAGTTTGAGCTTGATTGGCCTTTAATTCTACAAATTTCATAAACATCAGATTATTATACAAAATTTCATACCTGCTCAATGGTTAGATCAGATTAGTTTCTAATGATTAAAGCCAGAGATTTTTCCAAACTAATGTACACTTTCAGCAACTTCATATCTTCATCTTCTTGCGAGATAATTCAACATGAATTCTCTTATTGTGATGAGTTTCTAAAAACGTAATAATAGTGTTTTATCCAGTCCTTCGGATCTTGATGCAGCAAAATTCTCATATTGTTGCTTCAGTATGGTTTTCTGCATTTTCTTTGATTCTTTGTTGCCTCCAAACCTGGCCTTGATTGCTTCCCATAAGTTCTTTGCATCCTTTATTCCATGAAACTTCAATAGGTGCCCATCAGGAATGACCAACAACATAGTGCTTTTTGCTTTCAATTCATTCTTTCTTGCTAGCTTTTGTTCAGCAGTTTTAGGAGGAATAGGACCTTTAGTACCAGTACTAGCTGATGCAATAACAGGTGCATCACCATATACAATAACCTCCCAAAGAGCATAATCAGTGTGAGTAAGATATTGCTCCAGAGATCATAGTCTCCTGTTTTGAGTACTAGAAGTTTTAGTGCAGACACTGTTTAGGTAGTTTCCGATTGTGACTCCATCTTTTCTTTGACTAACAGATCTTATGTAGATATAGTGTTCTTCTTGTTAAAAGTTACTCAACAAGCTCTGATACCACTTGTTGATCCCTTTTGAACAGATCTTACTTAGCTTGTTAAAGCTTAGTTGTGTTGGATAGATCCCAAACAACTATAGTAGAAACTAAGATTGAGAATATCACAAACTATGCGAAAACTAGTTTGCAATACTAAGAAGAACAATAAAACAGTAAACAACCTTTTACTAAACTTCCATCCTCATTATGAAACGATCACTCTTAATAGTGATAGGGTTACAAAATAACCTTGAAGCTACGAATATCAAAGATGTACACCAAATATTATGCCCTAGGACCTCCTTTTATACACCAAGGAGTCCTACAAGGCTTACAATACTTTTCTAACTTATCATGATCTTTTTCTTATAAACCCAAAACATATATCCTATAAAATAAGTTATACATATCTTCTTTACAAATAACTAATACTTATCTTCGTAAGTATTCTTGTTCTCCAATCAATCTTTGATCTCATCTCTGTCAGCATAATCCTTCCAGCAGTAGTAATCACTCAGCAGTTGTAACTGAGCACAAGCAGTATTAACCACTTAGAAGTTTACTCTAGCAGTATTAACATACACTAGTAGTACTAACTTTTATACTAGCAGTAGTAACTACTTAGTATATTTTCAGTCTTCATCTCTGAGCAGTCTTAACTTCTATTAGCAGCAGTAACTTTATGCTAACAGTACTAATATATACTAACAGTAGTAACTAGCAGTAGTAACTTTTACACTACCAGTACTAACTACTTAGCATAATTTTCATTAGTATTACCAGCAGCACTAAGTTATGCTTGACAGCACTAATATATACCTGAGTAGTAGTAACTCTAAGAATCATCTTGAAGTCTTTTAATCCCAACAGTTACCGCTTCATCCAAAGCACCACATACACCTTTTATGTTGATCTACCCAACCAAGTCATAAAATCACAGACCTTAAGCCAAATAGATTTCGACATCACACCATCAACCTGTTGTCCCAATTTATCTATCCCAACAACTTTCAATCAAACAACCCAACTAGTGTTTCTAACATCCTAACATCATTCTAATGCCATACCAATCATCACAAACACCTCAAGAACACTAAAACTCATCAAACTCAGAAAACCCACATCAAAAATATCAAGTTCATCATGAAAATAAAATTAATAAAAAGGGTTTAGGGCTTACTTGATTGAATGAATGATTATGAAAGAGCTTTAGTGAAATCCTTATAACACCCAATTAGATTGAAAACCCAAGATCACATAACTCAACTACAACAACTCTATAAATCAATATATAAACCCATCAAAATACTCTAACAAATCAGCCCCGATACTTGAATAAAGGATGATTTTAATGGTTTGAAGAGATTATAACTAGAGAGCCCTAATTAAACTTGATAATCTTTAACTTGTGAAGAATTTTAACTAGAAAAATTGTTATGGAGGAGGTGTTGGAGAGACCAAATGGAACGGCCAAAAGAGAGAGCAAGGAGTGAGATAGCTTGTTTTTGAAGAATGGTATATGAGAAATGTTTAGTTGAGGTAGATGTTTACTAGTCAACACAGGCACTTTAACTTAGCCAAGTATCTCTTGAAAATCATAAGATTTTGCCAACACATTTTTTTAGTGGGACGTGTATTATCATGAGGAGGAAAAGGTTTTTGGTTAATTTTTGTGTAGATTTTAAGATGAGTGGGTAGTTTTGGGGCCAACGAGTATAGACGTAAAAATTTTCATTTTTTTTTTTTTTTTTTAAAGGTTTTAAGGCGGGATACACGAAGCAAAAAAAAATGCTTAGAATAAAAATAGTTCTATATCATTCGGGATACTTTTCTAAAAAAGTAAATTACGTAGGGCACGAAACGGATATTAATTCTTAACACAGCTCAAGTTTAAATAGAAACGATGATTTACTAATCAAGTAGATAATAAGACGTTTAATTTTTTCAAAAGTGAAAGAAAAATTTTACTGAAAGGTAAAAATAAAATTAAAATATGAATATATTAATTACCTAAATTTATGAAGTCTCACAAAAAAGTCCCTGATAACTACACCCTCAACCTCTCCCATATCAACTGCCTTCTTTTCTAACAATATTGTTTAGGATTTCCAAGAAAATCCTGATGATGAGGCTAATGAGAGAACTAGTGAGGAGTACCTCAGAGACTTAGAGTTAGAGTTTCATGAGGGAGCCCTTTTGTTAAATTCAAAACGTTTTATCAAAAGGAAAAACAATTTCTCAACTCAAAAAGCAAATGAAAACACTGATTGTTACAAATGTGGCAAAAAAACATTTTGTAAGAGATTGCTTTTCTAAAACATTAGACCCTCTTATAAATCATCAGTGTCATACTTGTAACAATCAAATTAACATACATGGAAATAGGAAGAGAGTTGTTTTAGAGAGAAAGTGGGTTGGATGAACACTTAGAAAGAGAAAGTAAACATATGATAGAAAATGTATCATGTGTAAAAAATGAACAACCAACCACCTCTCCAAGGCATGGAGAGGTGTATAAATACCCTAATGAGGCCGACCATAGATGGGCTTACATGCGATTTCCATGGATTTTTCCTAACTTAGCCTATTAAGGTTCCAAAAATAACTAAACGAGCTAACGACAGTTATCTATGAAGTGACCGATATTTTCCTAGGATTTTCGTATTCCTAACAATCTCCCCCTTAGGGAGGTCATTCCATTTTACAAAATCTTAAACCTAGCATACTATGCTTTATCTTTAGTCTTGAGCTCGTAGTCTTTAACTTCAATCATCATTGACTTTAGGCTTGAGCTTGTTCCATTATCTTGACTCGAATGTAAAACACCTTGAGATCATCAACCAAGCATAATCTCATTTCGCCATCTTGTAAACTTTGCCATCTTGTGAGGTTCTTGAAAAGCTTTAATAATGCATATTTCTTGATATGTAAACTTTCTTGATATGTAAACTTGAAAAGCTTTCTTGATATGTAAACTTGAAAAGATTTAATAATGCATCTTTCTTGAGGTTCTTTAACTTTAACACTTCGTCACTTCGAGAAAGACGTTTGGTATCAGAGTGGTGTTTGACTTTAATACTTTGTCACTTCAAGAAAGACGTGTGGTATCAGAGTAGCATAAGTCTTGAAACATGTACTTGAGCTTTCATGATGTCTTTATATTTGTCGGTTGGGTATGAGCAAGTGGCTATGAATCATGACTCCTCGGGAATCAGCTACACCAATCGTCGGGAGTACCTGCAGGTTTAGGTTAGTGATAATCAACAGATAAGGACGAGAGTGTCTTTGTCACCTCGTCAAATACGGTTGTAATAACCACGGTTCCTCGTTGATCAGTATAAATACTGCTTGTGATCAGGTAGAATTCTAAAGAATCTCCTTGACAGGGTTTCGCAGCTGCACTAGCCGTTCTTATTACCAGAGCGTCTCAAAGCAGACAACACGGTATGAGCGAACCAGCAAGACAAAGTCTCACTGATTGAATAGAAAAATCGATTTGAAAATCAATCGATGTATCACTTGCTAAAGTGGTTTGAGTCTCTCGAGAGTGCTGAGAGTCCATTTCAAAAATTTCATCATCAATCGTTAATTCATAACCTAGAACAAGTTTGATTCTTATAGAATCGCACCATCGTTTCTTTCCAGTTGTCACAAGTTTGATTCATATAGAATCGCACAAGTCACCTACCATGAGCTTGTTTGATGTTGGCTCAAGAAGGATTTCCATCTTAACTATGAGTAATATCACTCGGATGTTTTGGCAAAATCACAAGGATAATGCGTAGGACTCTTTATATATTTCTTGTTATTCACATTGTGTGACTAAGCAAGCATAATTTGACAAGTGTCCTAATGAGATTTATGGATGATCTCTTTTGGCTCTAGACTCAATAGTGTACTTTGTTTTTGGTAATCAGAGGCTGGAGCAGAACTGCGCCTTTTCAATATCAATAACTCGAGTGTGAATGTTGATTAGGATTTACGTGTAATCTTCGTGAGAAATGAAACAAGAGTATTTTGAGAGACCTTGTATGGCTAGGGAGGGTTGTGCATAGCGTCACTGGGTCCACAACTGTCTTTAATGTCATACAACAACTTAGTGTTTCTAACAGTTTTTCTATTGACCCGGTTTCTACCTAAGTGTATGAAGGGCTTATTTCTTTACACCCTTTATCCTTACATTTATTTTTCATTCTTCAACCCCTTTAATGCTTACCAAGACTTCATAACTAACACCTTGTTGGGTTTTGTTCAGTGTTAGCTACATTCTTTAGTCGGCATTATTCCGATTTCTAACTTTTTATCCATTTGTATCATACCTAAGAACTTCTACACTATCTAGTGGATATCCCTGGGTAGATCCCTCCGGTTCTGGCTGGATCATGGGATTTGAATACCTATACCTAACCACCTTATAACTCCATAAATTTAAGTACATGGTCGGTCTTTTGGGTATTCCATTACAATCAAGGCCACAATCATTGAAAAGTTCAATCAAAGTGTTTGATATAAATATCAAAAGATTTATACTTTGAGAGTTTTTCGTCATCACTAAAAGCTCTACCTTAACATGTGCATCGTAATCGTAGTACATGCTAAGTGTAAAGTGCATTGAGTCCATCTTATTTGATCACATCTCGATACACGTTAGATTCAGTTTAATCACATTTTCTCCCCTTATCCAAAATGTTAATCCCTTGATATTTTGGATATCAATTGATTAAACGTTCGGGGACAAAATGTTACATAATAACTTTTAGGAACATTTTAATGCTCCCCCTCAACTTTTGAGGGTATATAAGACAGTGCTTGAGTACAATAATTTGAAAAATGTTGAATTTACTAAGAAATTCTTGAAAATTTTGTACTCGAGCACTCCTTATTAGCACAATAAGTCTACACTACATATATACAAATTCATAAGATTTTATTATTCACGAGGATTGACCTATTTCGATGAGGACATCATATGATAAATCATATGGTCCTTTGCAGCAGCCGAAAGTCTCCCTCGTACGGTCTCCCACCAACAAATTTCTCCAAGCTCCGCATAATCCTTCTGGTCTTTAGCTGTTTATCAATTGCCTGGATCATAGCTCCTGCTTTATCTCTATCACTTTGTCTCCAGATAGTCTGAGGCAGATACTTCATCTGAATTCCCTTTAGACGGTCATCAAGAGCAGTCTGAACATCATTGAGTGTACCGTCACTAAACTTGTGTAGTTCATCAATACACATTAATTTATTCTTCTTGTCTTTGTTTTGGTAAATGAAACCTCTGGGATTGGAGTATGTTGTATAAGCTTCCCTTCATTTAAGATCTGATCTGTACGTATCTGGCTTTGTGAGGTTGAGCTTCTTTTGGTAACTTTCAACACCTAATTAAAGATCTTCCACACGCCTTTGGATGACAATGCTGCTTGTAAATATTCGCAATGAGACATTAAAAGCTAGGCGTTCTTCAACAGTGAGATTTGTCAATTTTCCTTGAACAAGAAGAAGCAGCATGTCCTCGATGTCTTGAATGTGAAGCCTATTGAAGTCGCCTTCTTTGAATTTGTACAACTTGTCATCATCTCTACGAACAGTGATCCAATCCAGATGCTTGTAATTATGCCATTCTACTATTTAAAGCTTTGTGATAGCAATGATTCTGCATTTGAGGTAGACATCTCGACTAGATTCCCTGTTAGCAGCACATCCATAGAATTGTTGTTGTTTTCGCCCCTAATGTGAGATTCCCCAGAGTGCATGTTTGTCGTAGCTAACCGGCACTGGACTTCACATTGTGTTAGGGACCAAATCTTTAATCCATTTGATATTCCCGTAATCTGCAGCCTTGGTCTTCGTCACTGATGTTGTATATGTTTGGCTTGAGACTCCACCAATTAGATATACTAGGTCGTTGTTGATGAAGTGATCAAAAGGTATGACACGACGACCTCGAGAATTAGGTATCAATGGTAGTGGCTTTCGCAGATCATGTGGATATTGGTGGCCTTCAGGGTTGATCTAGTCTAATTGATTAGTGGTTTCCTTGTAGACTTCTTCCAAGAAATATTCAAGTTCTACCAGACTCTTGCATGATCCCTTCATCAGCTCAAATGTTGGACCGGTTAACAATTCAGGAGTTAGAGTATCAACTTTAAGCCGGTTCATCACGAATGTTGAGAGGTCAAGAGGAGTGTCCATTAGCTTATTAAACGACTCACGTGGATCTTCCATTTGGGCCAAAGAGCTTAGCCAAGGTTGAACAGGTCCATGAGCATCAGGCAAAGTCTTGTTCCAATCACGATCGGGAGTAGAAGGTTTTGTTGCTTTCTGAAACCAATCAGGATGCTGAAAGGTCTCTTCATTAGGTTGATCTTCAGTAAATCCTGTTTCAAACTCCTGATGTGTGAGTTCTTCAAAATCTTTGGCAGTGTGCATTGGCTCCTCTGCTTGAGCAGACTCGCTAGCAGACTTGTGATGAGATTTGGACCCTTCAGTTGACTTGTCAGTTGTCTTGGAGGTCTTTTCCTTTGGTGCACTAGTAGACTCTGGTTCTTTTCTAGATCTTCTTCTACTCGACCCCCGGTTTGATCCAACGGAGGGTTCTTCGTCTTTATCCTCATCATATCTACGTCTTTTAAACGAAACAGTATCTTCATAAGTGTCAAGTATGAGCTTGTCACTTTCGTAAGCGTCAACCAGTGCTTTGTATAGATTCTTTTGTTCATCAGATATGTGGATTGACTTATTGCTCTCCGTCTTGTCTATGAGAATCTTTTTCAGCTCTAATTCAGATAGGTTGGCGGCTACAACATGAGATGTATTAGATTCATTTGATGAACGAGTCAGAACCTCATCTTCGAGTTGTTCATTGACAGTCTTCTCAAATTTTGGCAAAATCTTAGAGACTTGAGCTTTAACTTGTTCCTTGACTTGATCCTTGATTATTTTATTAATGTTATCATTAAGTTTATTGATGAAGTCTGCATTTTCAGCTTGGGCTTCATCTCTGAGTCTTTCGGATTGTAACTGAACAGTTGTTTTAACGACTTCATGCATCTTATTGGCAAGGTACACATCAACAATGTCGGGAATTAAAGAAACTGCTGCAACAAATTGATTCGTTTGATTGAACTCTGAGAAGTTGTTTTCTAAAGTTTTTAGTCTATGGTCAAACCCAAATAAAGAGACAAAGTTAGGAAGATCTTGTAGTGAGGAGCTTGGAACAGTTGGTGGTATGGGAACTGGTGTTTGTTCAGATGTGTGATTAGAGGAGTGGGTGGTGGAGGAAGAGTTGTTGCAGATAACAGAGGTGGCTCAGCAAAAGTAGTAACCGAAACATCTACTAGTGAAGTTGACTCAGTGTTTAGATTAAATAAAGAGTCAATACCTATGTCTAGACTGGGGTTGAGCATGTTTGAAACAAAGCCAGATGACACAGAATAACTCTGTTGTTGACCTTCTAGATTGATCGGAGTTATGATCACATGAGTGTCTTCAATTACTTGAGTAGTTTGAACGATAGTGCATGGAGCATCTGTCATTTCAGTATCTCTTCCCTTCATATTGACATTCATGTCACTGTATAATGCATCCACTTCTGCTTCTTCGTTTGTCTCTTCTTAATCCATCTTATCTCCCTTAACATTTGCATCTTGAATTTCTTCACACTGTCTTCATCATTAGTGGATTTAACATGGGAAGGTGTTTGAACTCGAGGATCAAATTTATCTTCTTCTTTATCTTCTTCATCATGAGTGGAAAACTTGGGATGAACAAAGTCATCACCATCATTATCTGAATCAATTCGCTCATCTTCATCACCTTGATCATCATCATCTTCGTCTTTGCATGTGTTTGCTTCATCATCATCTTCTTCATCACTAGACTTCCAAGATATTTTCTTAGCCTCAGAATCATAAGAAGGTACATCAGGAACCCCTGATGTAACACCAGTTTCTTCATCTGCACCTGAACCACTGGCATGAGAGTTGTGTTGTTGTGTCTTGCTTCTTTTAAGAGCATCTTCATCTGTTCAGCTTTAGTCAAAGCAACTTTAGATAAAGTCTCTAGTCCTTTAGCAGGTTGCTT
>BQNB010118462.1:3120-19539 GCA_026074375.1 Tanacetum coccineum | reverse complement strand
AAAACAAAAACGATCTACACCAAAACACGCCGCAATGAAGCACGGGTGGCATTCTTAAAAAAAATTTAAGAAAACTCACCGCAGCGAAGCGCGGGTTTTCAAAACTTGTTTTTAACGATTGTAAAGTTAAGAAATATTAAACTTTTAAAAACTAACTTGAATATATTTGTGAAGAAAGTTTCCTCGCAAAAGCGTATAATTTAATAGATATGGTTGTTTCCTAAACATCATTGTGTTGTTTTGGGAACTCAAAATGTAAGTATGATTTAATTTTAAATGTATAAATGTTGTCTTCGTTGAAAAGTAACAAAATATTTAAAATCCTTGTAGTTAAAATGTAAGTATGATTTGATTGTGAGTTTATTGATGTAATCTGCATTGAAACGCAGCAAACAAACAAAAAAATCAAAATCCCTAACATAGTTAACAAATAAAAGACAAAAAGATAAATATATATATATATATATATATATATATATATATATATATATATATATATATATATATATAGTGTGAGGTTCTTTTCAGAACCAAACGATGTACAGAACTGCAAGAACCAATCTCAGCCTTAGATTTTTTTGATCAATGGATATAAAGGGTTGATGGCACAAATGTAATTAACTGATTCATTTGGTATGTTTTTGAATATGTTATAGGGGCAATTTAGGATTTTCGATTTATAGTGAATTACAAAAATGATCAGATCCAAATTAAACGGAGATTGACAAAAAAACTGTCAGCCACTTTCTCTACAACCCTAATCCATAATTTTTCTCTACAACTGAAAATTCTTCTCAACAACAATCGATCATCGTACTCACCATCTGATAATGTCCTTCAAATCATTATCATAATTGAATCCAAAAATTATTATTCTTTGTGGAATCTTGGATGATTTTTTTGAATATTAGTTGGAACGGTTGAAGTTGTGGATGAGAAAAAGATAACAAAACTTAAATGATGATTGGCATATGATGAAGACGTGAGGTAATTAATTTCGTTTTCCATGTAATTTGAACATGTGTTTAGATAACATAAATTTTGGATGACCATTTGATCGTGTATTATAGTTTCGTTTGATTAAAGCTAAAGGTAAATTGGTTTTTTTACAAGATTCAATCTTCAACTGGCATTTGTTTCAATCAAGTTAGTACAGGATTAAATGAGATTATTATAATAAAGGATGAATGGAAAGTATTATAATATTAGATTAATTGGTTTTCAACGACAGCAAGTATATTACTCCATAAATTTTTTTTTGATTTAATGGTAAACAGATTAAATCATTGATTTATTAATCGGTTTGAATTATACATATGTTATTACAATATGATGTTACAGATTTGTCAATGTAAAATGACCCACGTTCTTTAAATTCTTAAGCTTTAATAAATAAATAATTGTATTTGAATATGCTTGATTTTAAATTAGACGTAAAGTACTCATGTTAAATGTATGACTCAAAACGCTTATCAGTGAACCGATAGCATACTTATCAGTGAACCGGTGCTAAATTGAAAGTTTCTTAATACTCAACTAATGTCACAAAAGTGTAAGGTAGGTCCAGATGTATGATTTGATATTAAAATACATTGTGCATATGTGTTTTGTTAGTTGTTATGCTTAAAATAATTTGTTTATAAACCGTTTGTGGTTACGGTACAAGTATAATGAGTATAGTGAAGAATGCACCCTGTGTTTTGTACATACTATCTAGGTGAAAGAAGTTGATAAAGAAAAGTAAGAGAAAGGACTACAAGTGCATGGAATAGATACAAGTCCACATAAACTAACTTGAGTACGAGCATAAAAGGACATATGGATGAACTTAGATGCACATATACATACAAAGAAATCGAGAGTCTCTAATGAGAGAAAATACATGTGCATATACGGCAAAACCCAATCTGATCCTGTTAAAGATAGTAGACACGTCTATACCTCAAGGAAACTTTCATTTATTCCTTACTTTTAGAATTTTGTATTGCAATTGATATCACATGATTTTAGATTTTTATGTATAATATATTTGTTTTTGAAATGTTTAACGGTACATGTAAACTAATTTTTATTTGTCATCATGCACTTTTGTAAAAAATTTTGTACTAAACACATTAAAGGATTTAAGTTGAAACACTAAAAATATATGAAATTTATATTGACAACGAAAAAAACACATATTCACATTATTACCTTTGAAAATCATGCACGCTGGAAAAAGAAATTTTTTCCTAAAAATTAAAAAAATTTTATTTCCTAAAATATTAAGTTAGTAAAAAACGTTATTTTATTAAAAAAAATTCAAAATGAAAATCAAAATTAATTTAACTATTATACAAAATAGTTGATTAAATAATAAAAACTTAATATCTCCAGAAATCTGATTGTTGATGTTGTTCTCGTAGTTTCTGTACATTCTTTTATTACTTAAAAGAACCCCACCCTATATATATATATAAATATATAAATATATATAATATTATATATATAATATATAATATAGGATAAAGATCAAATAAAAAGACAAATATTCATGAGAAAAATAAAAAATATATTTTTTTTAAAAAGTTTTTAAAAAATTCTGAAAAAATTCCACAAGATCATGTATGTTGGTGCATGAAAAAGTTGTGAAGGAAGTTTTTCTAAAAGTGAATAGTTTTGCCGAAAAAAATTTATGAAAAAAAACGTTTGTGCATTAAAACCCGGTTTTTTGTGCATCAAAAATTTGTTTTTGTACCCAACTTCTTTTGACTTTTTGCATTCAAAATTTATTGCGCATAAACTATAACAAGTTGAAAATTTTGTGCATCAAAAATTAATTGTGCATGAAACTTTCCTTTTTTGTGCATTTAAAAAAAACGTAATAAAAACTCAATTAAAAACTTCTTTTAAAAAATTTTATGCACCAACATACACTGATTTAAATAGAATTGTTTAGAATTTATCGAGAACTTTTTTTAAAAAATTTATCTTTTATTCATTCGTCTTTTAGTTTAACCTTCTCTATATATAAATATATATATATAGCAATTAATATTTTTTTAATAAAGTTTACAAGAAGAAAAGAAACTGAAATGAATATTATATTGTATAGAGAATTAAATCAAACACATAAAGTCTTTATGGTATGTTCTAACTTTGTGTGTTGTGTTGATTATTCCACTACTTTCATAAAAAGTGACCATAGCATCAAGCAGTCTGTTTAAAGTGTCTAGCTGCAACGAGCTTTCTTTCAAAAGAGATACAATAGTTTTCTATGGGATTGGCCAGCCAATAAAAACCTGACAGTACAAAATATGAGCGATGGATACCTCCAAGATCTGAACTTTTATAAACTTATCACTAATTCACTATATACCCGATAAAAGAAACGCCCAACAAGTTCAAGAACAATTCAATTAAACATGGAAACATATATTTTTAACATGTGTGTGAAACTTTGTATTTAATGAAAAATATTTCAATATGCTTCTGACGCTTAAAACAGTGTACAGGCCGTCTGTGCACTGTCAAAAATAGGTGAGAGAAATGTGAGGTCACTCAAACGTTTGAAATTCATCTTTTAATAAACTTTTTTCAAATGGTTAACCTTTCATTTTTTAAGAATAATAGGGCATAGGATTAGGGTGTAAGAAAGACGCCAAGCTCTTAGCAGCAGAAAAGAGAGAGTGTGTGTTTGTTTAATGATTTAAAAAGAAATGACAGATATCTCAAGCCTGCTGCCGGCGGTCCCAGATATATCTGGGGGCCTCCAGAATAGATCTGGGGGTCACCGGACCGCCAACAGGAAAGATTTTTAGGCATGACGAATTTGTTAAAGGATGCATTTTGATTTTCATTTGCCCTAATTAAAAATACGTACATAACTTCAATGAAGTTGTTAAGTTGCCACGACGCATGGAATAAAGAACAGACTAGAATCGAGACTAGTAGAAAAGAAGAGAAAGATTTACGGAATGTGTTCCATCATTCCTAGAACTAGACAAAGACCTTTAACTGAGTTTGCGGTAAAGGTGTAAAGAAAGAATTGTAGACGATCATATCTATAACGCACCTATTCGAATAGGATATTGTTTCCATTTGAACATTTGACCCTGAAGGAAATGGTTGACGTAGTCATGTTGGGTTTCATAACTTGAAAATAAAAATAATTATAATAATAATAAAATTATAATAATAATAAATATTAATAAAAATAATAAAGAATAAAACAAACGAGAGATGAAGGCGATGAGCTTGACAAATATCAAAGACAGATGTTGGTCTTCTCGAGTATTGTGAATGTTCATCTAAAAAACAATCTTATGACGAGGTATAAGTGTTATCTCAAAGGTATAGCGGAAAGACTAAGGAAAGATATTCGCCATCTCCATGGTTGTAAGGAGGCGTGTGTTGAAGTGAGAAGGAAGAGGCTAAAAGAAAGATAAAGAGTGTTTTCGTCAAAGATAAAGAAATTTTCTTTCTAAAGAAGAATGTTTTTTGTCAAAGAGAAAGAATGGTTTCGTCGAATGTGATAGAATTGTTTTCGTTAAGAGAAAGAATGAGTTCGTCGACGAGAAATATGTGTTTCGTCGAAGAAATAGGAATTGGTCACTCGAAATGAAAAGGAGAGCGTTTTAACAAATGTTGTTTAAAGAGGATTGAATAGGGATTTTTTGGATATAACCTTTACCGATTGCGATTGCAATTAAAGATATTAAATATCTCGATGAAATATTAAGTGTGTCAAACCTACTTTGAAAGGGTATTATATTTTGCAATCTTAAACTTTTCCGTGACAAGAGTGGATTATTTTAGAAGAAAAGAGATATGGTGATTAAAGTAATGGTGAAGGAATACTCTAGAAGATTTAAGACCCATTTTATGACACTTTTAAAAATTTATATTAGTGACCCGATACGCGAAGAAAGATATTCCTAATGTGAGAAAATATATAAATAATATAAATATATATTTATAATATATATATATATATATAATATAATATCATATATATATATATATATATATATATATATATATATATATATATGTATACACACACACACACACACACACACACACACACACACACACACACACACACACACATATATACTATATATACCAGATGCATAAGAAATAAATATAAGACACGCAGAGTTTAACTAAGCATGTATCACACAATAATCAACAAGATTAATGTGTAAGACTATATGACATTTAAATATTAATTGTCATACATTAAACTAACATAGTGTAGGTGCACAATTAACACGTAAGTCATGTAAAATGACGCATACAAAACGTGATAATTTTAAATGCAATCATCATGTAAAACATGTTAGCATTTAGCACTTAGGAGCATGTGTTATTTAGATAAACTAAGAGATATTTTATCTAAATTGCTAGAAAAAGGCAAACGCTTTTACAACAGACATGCATTCAATAGTTAAGCAAATAAACATTGAGCATTAAGATAAACATGAAAGCATATAATTGCATTACATGAGAGCACGTTATCATCATGAAACTTCAAAGCACATATGTGAGATGCAAGTAGTCTAGATTGACTAAGAAGAAACCTAATATCTACTTGCTTAGTGTGCACTCCTAATGAGATACAAAGTTTATCGATGTATGACTATCCATTAGCATTATTTTGGAGGATCATTCAGTACCCCCCCCAAATTAGAGAATGAATATGAGACTATCAATAGTGGTGCTTAATTCAGGCAAACACGACCATTTTTTTAATTTTTTACGGTTTATACCATAAGTTGTAGTGAATAGATCTCCAACAGTCATTCTCATGTTAGACAAAAATAGAATTCCTATATTTGTCCTAATGAAGTGTAGCAAAGATTAAAATTTGTATTGACTTTTCATACAAAGCCTACATGACTTAACTAACGTACTTTATTTTTGTTTCACATGATCCTAATCAATGATCTGTGGGAATATAAGGTTGAATATAAGGAGCAAGCAAGGTTGTTGTATCTTTAAAAAAGAATAGGTCAACTATGACTAGGAGTACTTAAAAGTGACTATGTTTAATGCTCTATATTGAGAGTGTTACAAAGAAAGCACCTTATGCATGTCTTATATGAAAGAAATCCAATTAAGTTATTTTATCCTCAATAGATCTTGTGTTTGTTTTCTTTGTAGAAATAATAATGATTACAACAAATTTTAGTTACAATAAGTAAGAACTTTTTTTAAGCAAGAGAATAGGCCAGAGAAGATTTTAAAATCTAAGCCATAGGGGCGGATCTACCTAAACCGAAAGAATGAATTTAGGAACAGAATGATCCCACCGATCTGTGGAGGTGCAAATTTAGGCAAGGATCATATTTTCTATTTAATTGGTAGCAGGTGCTGACCTTGATGTTATGTAGGAAAGCCTTATATAATTTATAAGAGTTTCGGTTTGAGATTTCAGAAATGACACCAAGTCTTGCGTTATCAAAGTTGGAGTACTTAATGAGTTTTTCCCGATGAATTCATAATCGTCAATACTTCTTTAGAGAGTGTAAATTTAGCAATAATGGATAATACTTCAGTTGAAAGTATTATATTTTGGTGTTCTTTTACCAACTTGATGATTTTTATTGATAATTAAGGATAATTTTTTTTTTTTTTGATTTTTCTTATTTTTTTTGGTTTTTTATATATATAAATATATTAATAAAATAAAAGGAAAAACATTTTTTTATTTTTGTATTTTTATAAAGAAAGTAACTCCACAAGGAAGGATCTTCAAAACACTAATTGTCAAACTTCGAAACGACAAACGCTTTCACTCCTACCTGGCAACGGCGCTAAAAATTGATTAGTTCCTTTTAATTAACCCTTTTATAAATATATAAATAAATATATAATACTTATAAATATATAATAAGGATAATTATCAAGAAAGTCAATGAAACCGGAAGTAGTATAGAATATTCCCGGGTCGTTTATCCCCAACGAAGAGTGAATTAGAAAATCGAGAGTTGGATTGACATTTGAGGATTGAATAGAACAAGATTTGGATTGGATTTCTAAATCTACGAGAAAAATAAAGCAATCTACACTAAAAATGAGAAAATTACGCAAATTATATTAAAAATGGAAACGGGAAGCTAAAACGATACACTAAAAACCCTAATTTTTCAAAATTAAGCCTAAATTGATTTTTTCACTTTTAATGGACTTAAATTGACTAAAAAGGAAGTTTAAAGAAAACTAGAACGAAAACGGAGCTAAATTGAGCTAGAAAATACGAAAAACGAGCACGGGAATGAATCTCGTTCTTTAAAAAATGAAATTTTGCAAAAATGACCCTACGAAAGTTTTTCTATTTTTCCTAAGTGTAATATGATAAAATAAAATTTTCTAAAAAAGAAAAATATTTTTTTGATATTTATTTATTTTTTAATAATTAAAAAACAGATTTAAAGAAAATAAATGATAAAAATAGCAAACAATATTGGAAAAATGTGGAAAAATACAGAAAAGTAGATTAAGGTAAGCTGGTTCTATGAAAAATAAGAGCTAGAAAAGTGGGCTTATAAATAAGCCGAAATAAGCTGAAAACAGCTTATGGGCTTAATGGGCTAAATAGCCCTTATATAATAAATTGTGCAACTCACTACCGGATGAGCTATTGTAGCAAAGTGGTTAGTGTGTGTTTGTGGTGTGTCGTGTGTGCAAAGGGGGAGGTCCAGGGTTCGAGCCTGGGCCTCTCTCTTTTTATAAAAACTTTTTTTTAACTTGTAAAACACCTAAAAATAAGCTAATTTAAAAAAAACTTTTTTACAAAACTTAAAATAAGCAGAAAAATAAGCTGCCAAAAGAGGCAGAATGGCAAGGTTAAGCTAAGGACTAGTAATGGCTTATCTGTTAAGCTCTTAAAGGGAAAAATAAGCAAGGAAAGAAAAGTAATAAGCAAAACAGGAGGGTATCTATACTAAATAAGCTAAAATAAACAGAATTAAGCACAATGAAATAAGCAAACAAGCAAGGAAAATAGGCAAATCAAGGGCAGTTTCTATCTTATGTTAACTAAGCTAAGGGAAAAGGGTGGATAATCTAGAAAATAAGCAAAGGAACCTAAAGACTAAGCTAAGGCAGATAGACCCTAACTTCTAATAAGCTACTACAATCTCTAATAAGCTAATAAAAACAGACAGAAAAGCCAAAAATGCATAAAAGCTTATAAGTCACAAACTGCAAGCAAACAGTCTCAACAGACACTTAGGGGCTTAAATTTAAGCACTCTAAAGGGAGCTAGGGGCTAAAAAGCTTAAAGGAACTTAAAGCTGAGCTAAGTGGCTACTAAAAAAAACAAAGAGATCAAATTTTAAAACAAAAATAAGCAACAAAAAGGAGCTGTTAAAACAGCTTGTTGCACCAGGGGAGTTCTTTTGGTTTTTTTTCTTTAAAGAAAATGGCAATAACCAGACCAAAGAATAAGCTTCAAAATAAGCTTGAAACTAAAAATAAAGTCAAAACAGATGGATTTAAGCTCCTAAAGAGCTTGTGCACAAAAAAAATAAAAAACTAAAAGCTAAGTTTACTAACCAAAATGACCCGTTTTGAAACACTAACCCAAACACCCCCCTTAAGTTTTAAAAAGGTCTTTTAAGGCTGTTCAAAAGGGTTTTAAGCCAAGGTTTAAGTAAAACAGATGACAAGAGAGTTAAGACAAGCAAAAATAAACCAAAAGCACACCAAAATAGCAGTCAAATAAGCAAAAAAACATTAAATCAAGTCTAATCTAATAAGCAACAGATAACTCATTAAGCATACACAGATTTTAGACAACTTTTAGAGAGGACCTAAAACTTATATTTAAACTTAAATACTTTTAAAAAACTGACTTTAATAGCTAGAAATAGAGATTTGAAATTGGCTTAAGGACCCAAATGGTTTTACAACCTATTTTGACCCGTTTTAACAGTTGACCCAAACACCCCTTAAAAAGTCATTTTATCAATTTTTAAACTTAAAACTCTGAATCAAGCAAAGGTTTATGGAAAGCAGATAATAATCAAAATCAATAATCATAGAAGGGCTAAATGAAACACATTTTAAGCAATGAAATAAGCTGAACCAGTTAAGCAGCTTTGGAGAATTCATAAGACAAATTTTTGCATAAACTTATATTTCATTCAAACATAAAAAGTTACAAGAAATGTAAATTAAAATGACAAGATATTAAAGACAATTAAAACATAAAAACTAAACTACAACTACTCCTAGATACTACATGGTTTTCATTTTCTCTGTCTTCTTTCTTTTATAAGCTGCCATCTTGTGTTTGTTGTGTTTGTTGTGTTTGTTGAGTGAGAGAGCTCAAAGACCCAATCTTAACCCTTCAATATTCTTGGTGCCCACTCCAAATAATCTCAACCCTCAATTCGTTTGTCCTTGTTCTTGACCAATCAGGTGATAGAGGATCGCCACAGTGTACATAAACCATGTGGGGGTGGGGTTTGTAAGAGATGGGGATGTTTTTGTTTGAGGGTGAAAAGGTGGGGTTGGGTTTTTGTCTGGTATAGCAGGTCAGAACACACACAAATGGTGTGGGAGGATGTACAATAGGGTTTTGATGTATGTCGGGAAAAAGTGTTTATAAAAGGGCAGGGGAAAACTTTAGGAGATTGGCAACAACAATCCCTGAGAGTGTATGATGCTATTGCAAGCATCGTCCTTGATCTTTGCATAATTGGTCCCTGAGGTTAGGTTTGGTTTTGCACCGTTAGTCCTTTTGGACTAACAGCGTTAGTCTATTAGGGATTAACGGTGTAAGGATATATGGGGTTTAGGGTTAACGCCGTTGGGGCTGTTAAAAGGGATTTGGGTTGGGCCACGGTATATATATAAAAAAAGGGTAGTGGGCTTTTATTGATAAAAAGGAAAATGGGCTTTAAGGGTTTATGTAATTATGCGGGTAGTGTGGCTTCCGGGCCTACTAGGTGGGTACGGGTGGGCCTACTTTTGGCAGTCTACGTTTTCGGGCTCGGTTTTTGATGCTCTTTCCAAATATACATCCGGGGTTGACTTTAACTTCGCTTTGAATGCACAAATGTTGTCGAGTCGATCCGGAAATGTTCGTTTTAGCTCCGTTTTCAATCCTTTTGTACCTTTGGCCTCGGTTTTTCGCTGGGTCATTTGCAAATCGTAGCTAATGTTTTGTTCGGTTTGGCTTCGTTTTTTGTCCTTTAGGTAATATCCGGTACCTGCACAGTTACAAACACAAAAACAAGCATATTTATGGCATTTTATGTGCGTTTTTGGTCGTTTAGGGTTGATTTATTAGGTAAAAAGTATGTGTAATTACATACATATCAAAATCCCCCATACTAAACTATTGTGTGTCCTCACGCAATGCTATAAGTAAGCACTTAAGAAAACCAAGAATCTCGATCCCCCTCGACTAATTACCTCGAAAAGTAGCTAAGTGTTCATCAAGGGGAATTAAAGAATCAAAAGCTTTGAAAAGCCCTGTTTTTACAAAAATTTTATATTTACACAAACTAACACTAATATTTTTGTATTTTTCATTTTTTTCATTTTTTTTTGGTATTTTTCATTTTAAGCAACTAACTAACTTATTTGACTTTCGTTATTTTCATTTGGGATCATAGAACAAGACGCACTTCAATCCTAAAATGCTCCAAAAAGGATAAATTCATCGTTCCCGACTTTTCACTTATTCCAAACTAAGCTTAAAACAAAATCACCGTTAAATACAAGTTAAGATGCTAATACTACTCATATTTATAACTTGTAAACTTTTCACTCCCGGCAATTATTATATTAAGGTGAATGTGCTATTTCGAATTTCAACCATGGATCATCGTTTTTTATGCATAATTCTATACTTCACGTTCCACTCGAGATTATTGAAGTTTGAAGGTGAGGAGCATCCCATGTAGCGAATTTCGTCTCGGCACATCTCAATCTTCGCTAAGGTGACCAGGCTTTTTTGACACAGCCTAACGAGACTAGTATCAGGGGACTTCACGGACTTCGGGTTTCAAAAAATCTTTGGTTTCTCGTTTAGACATATTTATTTAATGTTAATTCATGAAAATAGGTTTTGTTCAAAAGCATATTTAAATTTAAGAAAAAGGATTTTCCATATATTTATTAAACCATATTAAACATAACTATGATGCAATTGTAACCCTCGACCTTTTAGAAGGCTGCAACATCGGTTGTGAGCCGGCAAGATGCAGCAAACTTTTTTCGGTTTCGAATTATTATTCATACTATGGGATTTCTTTTGAAGACTGCAACATCGGTTGTGAGCCGGCAAGATGCAGTAAACCTTTATTAGCCCACAGTTTATATAATTGCCTTATTCAACATTCATTCTTTTCATTTTTTCATTTTTTCATTTTTTTTTCATTTTTTCATTTTTCACTTATTTTTCGATATATAGAAAAGACTTCTTTTTGGAAAATTTAAGTATAAATTTGAACTAAGATTAAAATTATTGATTTCGATTACATTTCAAATACAAAAATTGTTGATTTAAGTCTAATTTTCAAAAGTAGCACGTATTATTAGTCCGATTAGGAGCTTACGGGAGAAAAAAATGCGACAATTTCACACTGAGCTCTTTATAGATTTCCAATCTAATCCTTGTTTAGCATCTATTGTAATTAACACTATCATTTTGCGTTCTTCGTGAAGATTACGGAAAGCTTAGTCTAAACGCCTAAGGAACAAGCTAGAGTTCAACTACGCTAGATCGGGTTCAAAATTTGTCTTTTCTACCCAGCGAGAAAGTCAAAATTATGACAAAACACTTATTTTGTTTTTTGAAAATTTTTAAATATTTTCAATTTGTTGGGTTTTTGGTGGTAAAAATGAGATTACGTGAAAACAACGGCTGCAAGCACAATCAAATCGAAGATCCCCCCCCCTCATACTAGAATTAAACATTGTCCTCAATGTTTTTACGAAGGGTCTCTACGTGCCAAAAGAAAAACGTTGGTCGATAAGATTAGGATATCGGGATTCCCAAATGAAGCTGAGGATGTGAAGACCGAGTGATCGGAGGACAAAACCACGAGCACGAGAGTCATCACAATCCGGGCAATCCTGGACATACATCACGAAACACAAAACACGGATAATGGAAGAGGCGAGCCTCTTCACAACAACAAAAAATACTTATTCATTAATAGAAAGAAGATAGAATGGATAAGCATGGGTTGCCACCCACGAAGCGCTTGTTTAAGGTCACTTAGCTTGACCCGATCCCCCCATACTTGAGCTTGTCAAGGGGGATAGAAATGGGGATGACGAACACCCAGATTAGGAGTGTTGTCTCCATGAATCAACATCGGGCTTTCAGGAGAAAGCTGGAAAGCTTTCAAGCCCCGATATGATGAATAAGGAGGAGATTTCTCCTTATAAGCAAGAACACCGTGATTGAAAACTTTGTCTTCATTTTCGGATGAAAATGGAAGTAAAAGTTGCAATGAGGGAGAAAGAGTTAGAAGTAGTCTCGTAGATTCGGACTTCAATGCATATTCCCCGGATCGTAAATCCTGGTTCTATATCCGAAAGAAGAAGAATCATCTAAGATCGGATTCCGATGATCATTAGAGGAATGAAGTTGAAATCAATTGAGGGCGGGATGGTGTGGGCAAAATATTAGGAACTTCAACGGGGATGTCTTCCAACTCACATCAATGTTGTATCTCCCGATATCGGGATAATCACATGGAAATTGATTCGTACTCGGGAGGGAGGTAGATTTATCGTATCTTCCGTGTTGAATAATCACTATCAATACCTGGGGTATTGAGTCATCACAATCAAGATAAATGTCAATCTCCCCTACATTAGAAAGTCAATATCCTCGACCGAGTTAGGAGATGGAGAGAAAGAATCGGTTAGGATTTTCGGAATTAAATTCTTCGGAGGACGGGGAAGAGTTATCGTCAAGAAAACTTTCGCAAAAAATACAAAATATCTCCCTCCGGATCAAGGTTGACATCATCAATTCCTGGTGGAATTGATTTGAGAAGAGTAAGTTCACCGGTGAACTCATCAAGAAGAGAATCGATCTTTTGAGAATCATTAATCGAAGTATCTCGATGAAGCAAAGATTCTAAAAGATCGGATTCGGCATTAAAACAAGGATATTCAATTCCCGGTGGAATTGAATTGGTATTTTCTAACACCTCATCATCAATTTGATCAACCTTAGTGGAAGTGATTTCTTCATCAAGATCAAAGAGAGGATTAGAGAAAATTTTAAAATTCTCATTTGGAACGTCCTCTTCGGAAAATGACTCATCACTCGAGGTAAAATCTTCATCGATATCGAAGAGAGGGTTAGAGAAAGTAAGATCATGATTCTTTGAAGAATCATCATATGGAGGCAAATCACACTCACCTTCGGAAGAATCTTCGGACTCACTTGGGATTTGGACAAGGTCCTTGACACTAGACTTTATTAATTCGTCCGATTCCGTTTCCGAAATAGTCTCAAGATGCTCATCCTCTATTATGAGAGAGTCAACGGGCTCCTTGGTAAATAAAACGGGTGTGATTGCAACACACGGAGGAAGTCCAACAATAATAATATCTTTCAAAGGTATAGAACTTTCCTCGTCATCGTCATCATCGTAGCAAACGGGAATCTTCCAATATCGATCTTTAGCCGCTTGCTCTTCTTCAATTCGCTTTTCTTCTTCCTTCTTTTGTATAAATTGACCAACCATATCACACATGGATGTCATTTGCTCCATAAGCTTATTTTGAGAATTAAGAAACTCATTTTGAGAATTGAGAAAGCTATTTTGAGCATTGAAGATTAGATGATGATTGACCGGTATTATTGCGGGGGTTTGGATACTTGGTCCAAAACTTGAAAGAATTTGATCATCATGCACGGATTTTTTGGCTCATGATAATAGTCTTCTTTCTGTCGGGTTGACATTGAAAAGTCTCATGAGGACCCCACAATTTTCACAACAAAGATATTGTTGTTGAAAATCATGAAAATCTTGCGGGAAATTAAAGTCTTGATTGTAACACGGTTCCGGATAGATAAACGGAACTTAAGGTGTACAATAGTGACCATAACGAGCATCGTTCCCGCAAAATTCACAAGAATAGATAGGAGGTTGTGGAGGTGGGTTGAAAACGTTAGGAGAATCATCAACAAAGTTAGGTTTTGAAACGTAAGGTAATGAATTTTCTTTTTCGAATAGCATGTCGGATCAAAACTTGGCAAAGTTTGTGGGAGCTCTCAATGGTTTTGATTCGCTTAGTTCGGATTAGAGATAATCGGAAGCTTTTCGCTGACGATTATAACAATATAAACACCTTTCCCACAAGACTTATAAGTGCATTGTTGACAAAAGATTCCATTAACGATTCAAACACCTCGTACAACAATTGTGGTTAATTATGTGGAGGACTTTGCGGAGGGAATTTTCACCAGGGTCCTGTTTGACAACGAATGCTCTCGAGGGCATTTCATCGTTCGGTATGTCATCGGATTGACTCGGAAGTGTTTAGAATGGTCTTGGTTAATTCCATTTTTCATGACATAGTTGTAAACCAACGTCTTTTATTCTTTCGCCACAGAGGCAACATCCTTGAACAAGATGGACCGTCAAGGGTTTCCACACTTTGCTAAAGTATGGAGGTCGTTGAGACGAGACTCGGACGTGTTATTAGGACCACGAAAACGATCTTGTCTAGAGACTTCCTTTTGAACAACACATGATTTATTGTACAAAGATCACGAGTAGAAACATTCTCTAAATCGTGTTAAAGAGGTTTTAAACGATATAATCGAGGGACGCCATAAAAATTAAATATAGAGGATAAGAAGAGAATTAAATGCAAAGTGGTTTAAGGAATTATTTTTGGTTTTTTTTTTGGTTTCTTAAACAATTCCATTCTATTAAAGGACTAAACGAGATTGAATAACTTTAAACTGATAATCGACTTGCTTCACGGGAGCTCTTTTACAAGAAAAACGCACAAAGGAGCGGAGGAGTGGGAAAGCGCGAAGCTATTAAAAACCTTTTCCTTTAGGGTCGTAGTTCCTCGGAACAACCCTCCTTATACCCATCTTATAGTTTGTTAATCTCTTAAAGGTGAGCCGTATTTCACATTTTTCTTACCAATTTTTTAAGTGAACACAAGGCAAAGTTGGTTTTAAATCTTTTGTTCGGAAACTTATTATGATAATGCTTTAGTTGAAAGCATTATATTGATGATGATTTTTATTTGTTTTTATAGACAATGTTTTTATATTTTTGATTGATTTTTTTTATTTATACTAATAAAAGAAAAGTGAAAACTATTTTTGTATTTTTGTATTTTTATAATAATAAGAAGAAAATATTCATAAACGAAAAACAATAACTTTACGAGGAAGGGTCTTCAAGTCACTAATTGTCAAACCGTAACGATATTGTCGCAACACACCTCCCCGGCAGCGGCGCCAAAATGATAATCAACTTTTTAGGGTTAATTATATCAAATATATAGTATAGTATTACCGGAAGTATCGGTCTCTCGCTTCGTTATCCACAAAGTTTAAAACCGGACCCGGGTCGTTTCTTCCCGACGAGGCGTGAAGTTGACGGTTATGTATTTGGTTTGACAATTGGATGCTTGAATAATCAAAGATATAATGGGTTTTCTAAAACTACGGGAAATTAATGCAATTTATACTAAGGAAAACCTAAGTCTACGGGAAAAACAATAAAAGGCACGGGAAATTAAACTTAAAACTACGGGAAAGCATAAAAAGGAAATTAAATAACTTAAAAATCTACAGGAAGCATAAATAAGTCATAAAAGGAAAACCTAAGTCTAAGGGAACATAAATATAAAGGCACTTAAAGCTAAAACACGAAAACGAGAACGGGAATTAAAAACGAACGCGACTTAAAAAACCTAAATTATCGAAATTTAATCCTAAAGTGATTTTTTTACTTTTAATTAATCTTAAATGACTAAAAAGTAAGAATAAAGAAAACTAGACCAAAAAAAAGGTGTTTAAAGCTAAAAACGCGAAGAAAACGAGAACGGGATTCAATCTCGTTCTTTAAAAAACAAAATTTTAAAATATTAACCCTACAGGTGCAAATCTATTTTTCCTAGGTCCTACATGATAAAAGAAAATTTTAAAAAAAAGAATTATATTTTTTTTTTTAATTTTTTATGATTTAAAAACTGTTTTAAAAAGAAAAATTCATTAAAAATAGTAAATAAAATGGGAAAATATGAAAAATTCAGGGAAAGTACTTCAATGTATGCAGAATGCAGGAAAAATATTAGTTTTGAAAAAGAGATTATAAATAAGCTGGAATTAAGCTTAATATGGCTGGTGGCTTAAAAGGGTAAAAAGATTATAAAAGAAAATTAGTGTAAACAAGTAAATGAAAAAGACCCTAGGGCAGTTGG